>PKML01071561.1:502495-571257 GCA_002933935.1 Eutrema yunnanense | reverse complement strand
CCAACACTCTTTCGGACATCTCTCAAAATTGACAAAGAACATCCATGATTTATACTTTTATTTTGTTGTGGAACAACACTATACATCCGCAGAGGATATTCTCTTTTCTCACTAGAATCCATACCTATACACAAAAAAATGAAACAAGTCAAAAAATGAAACAAGTCTGCAACAAAAAACAAGTCTGCAACAAATAACAAGTCTGCAACAAAAACAAGTCTGCAACAAATAACAAATCTGCAACATGATGAACAAATCTGCAACACACAAAACAAACAAATCTGCAACATAATAACAAATCTGCAAAAAGGAACAAATTTGCAACACACAAAACAAACAATTCTGCAACAATACCAACAAATCTGCATAATCCGCGGCAAAATCAAAATCAAAATAATAGACGAAGAATACCGGAATCTGGGTTTTAGGGTTCTCTGACGGCGGCGAAGAAAGAGAAGATGGAAGAGAAGCGGCTTGGTTTTAGGGTTTCTCGACGGCGAATGAAGAAGAAGAGAGGAGGACGACGGCGAGGCTGAAGAACAGAAAATAGCAAACGAGTGGCGGACAACGGCGAGGAGGACGACGGCGAGGCTTAAGAAGAGGACGACGGCGACGGACTCGTGTGGGAGAGGAATATGAAAACAGTTTTTTACGTTTCTAGGGAAGACGAGGGAAGTGAAAATGTTTTAGAAAGACAAAAATGTTTTGAATTCAAAAGCGTGCCGTTTTTTTTTTTTTTTTTGAGAAAAATAAATCAAAATGGCATTTCTGTGTATAAGTAACTCAAATAGGGGTGTTTTGTCTTTTGACAAAAGAGTTGTGTTATTCTAGTCAACTCAGTTCTGAGGGTGTTAATCTAGTAATTACATAAAAGATTCATATTATTCTGGGTAATTTTCACTTAAATGAAATAACAGAAATGCCAATAAATCCCAAAAGGAGAACTTCCGAACTCCAAAATCCGCACACCACACTGGAATCACTCATCTAGTTCCACATACTCGTCCTCATCGGACTCACCTAAAAAGAAGGGAGATGGATGAGTAATTTGGATTACCCAGTGAAAACTAAACCTACACTCTCAACACATTCAACCATTTCTTTACAATATGCCAAGTATAAATCTACACACGTATCAAACATAACGCTCTACCAGCGCACAATCAATTTACAAGCAAATGAATCCATATGGCTCTCCGGCCTTTTCTCATACTTGGCTCTCTGGCCTGAAGCCCGGAAAGGCTCCTTTTAACCCCGTTGGAAGCCTACCAGACTGCTGGTCTCGGGTCCATCAATCAAATCGTACCACTGATTCCTTCACAGTGACGATGACCTCATTTCTAACTAAGCTACAAGCATTATTCACACAACAGGGTGATAAAACAAGGATGCATGTTATTCATCTAATGCTTTCTTAATCCATTTCATTCAGCAATGCAAGTCAAACAATATGCACACTGAAAACGTGTATGTACTCTGTAACACGCCCTAACCTGAATAGATCTAGACTCAACACACTAAAAAGTAACAACTGAACATGAATGAAGCCTAGATCTAATCCTCACCTTAGCCACTGGTTTGACAACACGATTGCAGATGCTCCTTAGGCTCAAATCGGTTATCCTTCAACCGAGATCTAGATCCACGTGTCCTTAGGATGTATGCAAAGTTTCAGGTCGATCCAGATTGATTTGCCCATCCAAAGAACTCAACTCGCTAGACTGGTCTAACCTGTGTGCTGCGCAGAATATTCTCGGTAAACCTAACATACCTTCCAAACCACAAGGTACAACACTGAGATATTTCACAGAGACTTAGATCTAAGGGTAACAAACATCCTTACCAAATATCAGCTTGATCGGATCACTACCGAACCTCCAGATCGGTTTCTCCTCTCACTGGTCGCAGATCCGCACTTCACAGATCAGGCATGGGAAAACATCCATAACTTTCATATCACAACTCCGAATAACAATCCTCTTTCGGCTTTGGATAGATTAGAGAGTCAAGGAAGTACTCACCAAGTTTCAGATCGTTTAGATCTGGTTTGACCGTTCGTTCCCCCTTTCTACCGAAACGGGTCTGATCTGTCTTCCCTTTGCTTCTAGGTGGCTACGATGGCTTCTCCTTCGAGGTCGTTCGACGGTGGTTGCTCAGAGGTGATTTCAACAGGGATTTGCCGCAATTTATCTCTACTTCTTTACTGCCACGAGCTCTCTCTATTTATAGAGGTGAGGGAACTCTAGGGTTAGGGTTTTCTGGTTGGGTTTTTCTTTGTTGGCCTTTTTCTAGTTGGACTGGTTTAGGGATGTTACATCTTTTGTCTCTTTTCCACCTATATTCCTCCACATGCGCATTCTCTCGTGGATGATCGGGTCGTTTCACCTGTTGATAATATCAACCGCATCTCTAAGCTCCGCCTCTTCTCCATCTATGTTCCATCCTCTAAGGCAAGAGATATAATTTGATATGTTAGAGCTGAAAAAACAGTCAATAGCTCGGTATATTGCGTCCATGTGCTCTCTTTCTTTCGGCCCGATCGCCGTCCTCGACCGGTTTATCAAAATGCCTCTGGCCAAACATCATCCTCATCATCACGGCGTGGCAATAAAAAAGGCGACATCCCTCACGTTAACCGGATTCATCGTTGACCCTAATCGGCATAGATTAAAAAGACATTAATACGCCCTTGACCGCAAGATCTCTCAAGTGCTGGGTAGATTCGAAGATTGGGATAATCCTTGAAATAATTCTCGAAAGAATTAAGAACAAGGCGGTGATGATCTCGGCTTGGAAACGTGGAGTAGCTAGAAAGGCGTGGGAATCACTGATGTGTTGCGTTTTTGACGTTTTCTAATTCTCGTTTTATGTACATAATCGAGTCTTTTTCGAGTGTTTTAGTCTTTTAGGAGTCATTTCAGGTGTAAAGGCATTTCGGGACGGAGTTCGGAGGCTTAGAGCGGAAAAACGGCAAAACCGAGCAAAAAAGAATAGGATCGATCGATCCCCTCCTCTGGATCGATCGACCCACATTTTCCCTTAAAACTTTGGATCGAGCTTTCACCGAGCCAGACCGATCGATCTTGAAAAATAATGGGATCGATCGATCCTCCTAGCTGGATCGATCGATCCCCCCTGTATAATTAGTGTTAAAAACGTGTTTGTTACTATTTCACCTAATTTCCTTCTCGAAAATAAGCACATAACATCATATGTAATATATCTACTTGTCTCTCTACTCCCTCCTTTGATCTTGGTGATTTGTAAGCTTGGAAATCAAGCCTTTGAATCTACAAAATTGGAGAAGTTTTCTTAATCTCTTCTATTTTCTGTTTTTGTTGATCATGTGTTCTACATCATTTCTCTGTATTTGTTCTGCAATTATGAGTGAGTAGTTTCTTAGTTAAGCTAAGGGTGTTAAGGGATTTCATGATTTAACGGTTTAGGATAGATTAAACGGGGATTTAATCGGTGGATTCTTCGTCTAGGGTGTTCTTATTGCTTGAATTGAATTGATCACTTAGTTCTTGATCCTGGGTTATCTAGCGCACGGGAGTGTTTGTCTAGATGCCGGAATTCTCCTAGATGAGCAAAGCGTCCTTATCCAACGGGAGTTGATGTTAAGGCGTTCTTGTGAACTTATCAAATCGAACTAGAAAAGCATGCTTAGAACCTTTGAATTCAACGGGGTTTTAAGCATAGGGATTAATACTCCGGGAGGAGGTTAATCTATTATTAGGTTTGAGTTCTAGACGATTCTTAATGCAATCCCCTGTTTAAGATGCATTAACCGTTATTCTTGATTTCCCGTAACGTCACCCGAAGCTTAACGCTTTTTAATTTGGATTTACACCGTTTTAGTTGTTGTTCTCAGTTTCGAAAACCTAAAACCTACAAAAATCTGTCATTCGTCTTTACTTTAATTTCATCCTGCATTCTCATAGTCGTAACATTGATCTCTGTGGATTCGATCCTAAAGTGCTACAACCGACTACCGTTATGATTGCGGTATAGTGTGCACTCTAGTTATTAATTGACTTGGTGAAATCACAGCTAAAATCAATTTGGCGCCGTTGCCGGGGACCAATTGTTGCCTATGAGTCTTGGACGAAAGTTCAGACTAAGAATTTTTTTTTGTCGTTACTAAATCGTTTTGTTGTTGCTTTCTTTCGTACATCTCAGGTACATGACCAGGAGCCAAGGCTCTGAAAATCTGCTTGAGTTGAGTAACGAAGATTTGGCAAGAGTGGAACGAGAAAACAACAGAGCTAGATTGCAAAGAAGAATGGCTAATTTACCGGACGATCAAAATCTGCCTGTTGATGGAGACGAACATCACGAGTATGGCGAGGAAGGGAACCTCTTGAACCCTCCTCCTCTTGCTCATGATGGCGAAGGCGACCTAAACGCCAATGCAAACCAAGCAGCTGCTGCTGCTGATGTCCATAGACGAGCTAAAGCTCGGACGCAAGCTGCTGCTGCTCAACACCATTTAAATCAAAGACAACCTCCACGCAGACCCATCGGAGCCATTGATACTCCTCACCAATTTTACCAGGACAGAACCGCTATTCGTCCACCGCCTATTCAGAGGCAGAACTTCGAGATCAAACCTCAGATCATTGCTCTTGTCGAGAGACATCTTTTCTATGGGAAAGCTTCGGAGAATCCCATGGATCACATTGAAATGTTCGAAGAGATTTGCAGCACTACGAGCTCAAATGGAGTCCCTGCGGACTATTTGAAGTGCAAGCTTTTCTCCTTCTCTTTAGCTGATCGAGCAGCGAAATGGCTCAAATATCTAGAGCCGGGTTCTTTGACTTCTTGGGACACAATCAGGTCAGCCTTCTTGGATCAGTTCTACACCAAATCCAAGACCGCTTCTCTCAGGATCAAGATTACTCAATTCCAACAAAACAGCGGTGAATCTTTCAATGAAGCATGGGAGCGGTTTAGAGAATATCTAAGGGAATGCCCTCATCATGGCTATTCCGACGAACAAGTGCTGAACATCTTCTACGATGGAGTAGATTGGGACTCCAAGAACTGTCTAAATGCGGCCAGCAATGGCAACTTCATGACAAAGACCAAGGAGGAAGCTTATGAGCTTATTGAAAACCTTTCCGTGAGTTCAAGTCATCGCAATCCCGAGTATGATAGAACGCGACGTGTGAGTGGTGTTGAAACACAAAGGCTGGATGAGCTTTTCGCAAAGGTTAATGGCATTGCTGCACAACTTAAGGGAAATCAAAAAGCTGTCAACTCTTGTGAAGACATTAGAGAAGAAAGACTCTACAAAGAGAGCGCTGAGCAAGAACAAGGGTACGAAGATGAGGTGAACTACGTACAAAATCAGGGGATTAGCATATTCTCCAAGGGTTTCCAAGGTCAGCAAGGGGTGCAAAATCAGGAACGGAAACCATATGCACAAGGCGGTTTTCAGCAGAAACAGTTTGTACCTAATCAAGGCGGTTACCAGCCAAGACAACAGTTCGGGCAAGACTGAGGACATAATAGTTTCCAAAAACAAGGCAATTTTCAGCCGAGACAACAATTCGACAATCCTCAAACCAGCCAAGACTCTAAACTTGAGGCGATGATGCAACAATTGATGGTTAATCAGCAGAAAACGGCTAATGAGATTAACGTCAAGGTAGATGGAATGTATCAGGATCTCAACAGCAAATTCGAGGCCATTCAAACTCAGGTGAAGAAACTTGAGACTCAAGTAGCTCAAACGGCGGAAGCGATCAAAGGACCTAGGGGAGTTCTTCCTGGAAAGGTTGAACAAAATCCTAGAGAGCATTGCAATGTAATCCTTGGCCACGAAGAAATGGAGATTGCACTTGAGTTGAGAAATGAGATAGAAGCTCATGATGCGGTAGTGGAGGAGGAGCATACTTCCATCCCTTTGCGAGAATATGTTCCTAAGGTGCCATACCCTAAACCCTCCAAACTTTTGATGAATCCTATTAGTGCAGAGAAGCTGCGTGGTTTTGATAAAATGGTAAGGAGGATTCCCCATGAGACCTCATTTGAAGAAGCCTTGGAATACAAACCTTTGCTTGGTTTCTTCAAGAATTGCAGAGAATATCTTGAAGAGGTTAAGGCGCTTTTCATCAAAGCAAGGAGCACACCACCACCAACAAAGCAATTGACTAAGATTGAAGATCCTGGGAAGTTTTCTGTTCCATGCTCCATCTCTGGAGTTGAGTTCAAAGGTTCTCTTGTTGATACCGGGTCTAGTGTGAATCTCATGTCAAAGTCTGTTGCAGAGAAGTTGAGAATTGCAGATATGAGACCTCCTCAGATGACTCTCACATTCGCGAACTCTTCCACCGCGATTCCATATGGTACCATCTCTGATTTGCTTGTTAAAGTAGGAAATTGTCTGGTGCCTACCGATTTTCAGATAGTGGAGATGAGCGAAGATTCTGATATGCCTTTGATTCTTGGAAGACCATTCATGGCCACAGTCGGTGCAATTTTAGACATGCCCTATAAGAGAATCTCATTCTCTAACATTGACAAAATGGTCTTCTATAAAGCCATTCCAACAATGGGTGTTCCCAAACACGTCTCCTGCATTACTGTTATCACAAGAGAAAAGCTGGATATTGATCCTAGGAGAGAGCCTCTTGATGGGAATCAGCTCAAGGAAGTTTTCGATGACCCTCTTATCATCACCACGAGCGACATCATAAAGGCTAAGGCAAAGGAGAAAGTAAAGAGCAAAAGAATCAAGGGAGATGCCTATATTACTTTGACTCCTCAGAAGTGTGATGGAGATTCAATTGAGTATGAGGTAAAATGCAGAGGAACCTCGAAGCCATTCTCTAAGGTTAGAGCTATTCTATCTTCGGAGCTGAAGGAGAAAGGAAAAGATGCTGTGAAAGGTTTGTTGAGCAAAGTTATGAAGCTGAAGATGTTAAAATGTGGAACTTGTTTCGGGGCAAGTTCTTATGCTCGTCCTGACCCATAAACGGTCCCGGAGTCAAGCTAATGACTAAAAACGAGCGCTTGGTGGGAGGCAACCCACCGGTAAGTGTATATAATTATCCTTTTCCATTTGTTTTCACTAATATTTCTAATTTTTGGTTTTGATTTAAACTTTCAAAAAAAAAAAAAAAAAAAAAATATTAGGGTGCGGATGTAGACAGAGCTAATGACGGTGATCCTGTTGTTGCTGGACACAGGACCTCGGAGCACGTTAAACGCACCATTGGGGACTCCCCCAATTCTATCCGTTGTATATATGTGTATTTGTTTGTTTTGAGTGTGATTTTAATCTTTGTTTTAGTGTGTTTTGATTTTGCAGGGCGCTGGTGAGTAGCAGAAAATTATCGGGGTCCTGACCGATAAACCCCACACACTCAACTCCAAGGTACCTAACTGCACCTCTTGTACATACTTTTTATTTTGCATTTTTACTCTCTTTTTGGATTCATTTCACACCGAGACGGTGTGATTTAAGTCCGGGGGAGAGGTCTTTGTCATCTAACATTGTTTTCTTTGTCTTATTTTGTTTGTCTTTGAGTCACTTTGAGTCATAAATATCTCCATCTTTTGTGGAATAAGTCTGTCCCGAATGTGTTTTCTCATCTTTTTCTTTGTCTTATTTTATTTTTCTCTTAAATCTTGCATTGTACAGGTTTATTGCATAAAAAAAAAAAAAGTGTTTTTCATTTTATTTACGAACCTTCTTTTGGAATTATTGTATTAATTCTTCATCTGAGTGACCATTATTGCAGAATCATTTCCGAATAAGACTAATGAAAAATCCAGATGTTGACCGGCTAATCAGAAACACCCACGTCTCCAGAAAAATCCAGATAGCCTGAGCTAATTTCTGAGCTCTTCCTTTTACCTCGTCATCGTGATCAGCGTTTTAAGAGCTTGACTCCTCATTTGTATCTGACAAGACAACCTATGAAAAGTATGATTCTTCTCTCCCGGTCCCAAAAATAAATTCATCTATGTATATTAATAATATGAATGGCACGGAAGTGAACCGGGGATTCGGTGGCAAAAACCATCAATACTCGTGTCTCATGAAAGTTCGCCAAAGAAAATGAATCGGGGAGTGAACCGGGGATTCGGTGGCAAAAACCATCAATACTCGAGTCTCATGAACCGATATAAAAAAAAAAAGATGAATAAAATAAATAAGTCTGGGGGAGAGGAAAAACACCGAAAGGTTTAAAGGTTGTCTCGTTACGATATCGAAAGGGAAAGAGTCTAGAAGGTTTTTAGCACTGTTATCTTTGATGAGACCCAGCGATGATGGCTTTCGGACTATTCTGTGAGGCTGTGGGGAGAATATGAGAACTTGCGATAACTGCGGAGAAGTACATAGTGGTCTGTTATGGATTTGGTGAAGCAATACGTGGATTACTAAGTTGAGGGGTCATTGCGTAATTCTATAGATAAGGTAAGTTCTCGTGTTTTCAAAACTTTTTCCTTATTCTTAGATTTTTGTTTGCTTGAGGACAAGCAAAAGACTAAGTCTGGGGGAATTGATGTGTTGCGTTTTTGACGTTTTCTAATTCTCGTTTTCTGTACATAATCGAGTCTTTTTCGAGTGTTTTAGTCTTTTAGGAGTCATTTCAGGTGTAAAGGCATTTCGGGACGGAGTTCGGAGGCTTAGAGCGGAAAAACGGCAAAACCGAGCAAAAAAGAATAGGATCGATCGATCCCCTCCTCTGGATCGATCGATCCATTTTCCCGTAAAACTTTGGATCGAGCTTTCACCGAGCCAGACCGATCGATCTTGAAAAATAATGGGATCGATCGATCCTCCTAGGTGGATCGATCGATCCCCTCTCTGTAATTAGTGTTAAAAACGTGTTTTAAACTATTTCACCTACTTTTCTTCTTCTAAAAACGCCTAAAACTCGAAAATAAGGCAAAAGAACATCATATGTAATAGATCTACTTGTCTCTCTACTGCTTTCTTTGATCTTGGTGATTTGTAAGCTTGGAAATCAAGCCTTTGAATCTACAAAATTGGAGAAGTTTTCTTAATCTCTTCTATTTTATGTTTTTGTTGATCATGTGTTCTACATCATTTCTCTGTATTTGTTCTGCAATTATGAGTGAGTAGTTTCTTAGTTAAGCTAAGGGTGTTAAGGGATTTCATGATTTAACGGTTTAGGATAGATTAAATGGGGATTTAATCGGTGGATTCTTCGTCTAGGGTGTTCTTATTGCTTGAATTGAATTGATCACTTAGTTCTTGATCCTGGGTTATCTAGCGCACGGGAGTGTTTGTCTAGATGCCGGAATTATCCTAGATGAGCAAAGCGTCCTTATCCAACGGGAGTTGATGTTAAGGCGTTCTTGTGAACTTATCAAATCGAACTAGAAAAGCATGCTTAGAACCTTTGAATTCAACGGGAGTTAGTATTCATAGTTTTAAGCATAGGGATTAATACTCCGGGAGGAGGTTAATCTATTATTAGGTTTGAGTTCTAGACGATTCTTAATGCAATCCCCTGTTTAAGATGCATTAACCGTTAGTCGTGATTTCCCGTAACGTCACCCGAAGCTTAACGCTTTTTAATTTGGATTTACACCGTTTTAGTTGTCGTTCTTAGTTTCGAAAACCTAAAACCTTCAAAAATCTGTCATTCGTCTTAGCTTTAATTTCATCATGCATTCTCATAGTCGTAACATTGATCTCTGTGGATTAGATCCTAAAGTGCTACAACCGACTACCGTTATGATTGCGGTATAGTGTGCACTCTAGTTATTAATTGACTTGGTGAAATCACAACTAAAATCAATCACTCCCGAAAATCCTTTCGAAAACAGACTCACTATGGACGCTTCTTCACGGGGATCGGTTGAATGGTGACTCAAAGGATGGCGGAAAATCCCTTGACAAACCCGACGATTATTTCTCGGAATCACTCTAAGAAATAATCGAAGTTTTTCTCACTATGAACTCAAGAGAATCTCTCCCTAGAACTCGACAATGAAAAGAAGTTTTTTGATAAAAAGATTGTTATTTTTCTCAAAGAGATTACAAGATATAAATAAGCAAAGAAGATAAAGAGTCTAAGCCTTTCTCGAAAAAGAGAGAAGACTTCTCGAAAATGAGAGAAGAAAAGTCAAGAAAATAAATACTGAAATTGACTAAGAAAAATCGGAAGTCCCTTGGTCTTCTTGAGGGAATTGTTGAGGGAAAACTTGAGGGAAATCGTTGAGGGAATTGCTGCGGGAAATGCTGAGGGAGACGGGCTTGAGGGAAGAAGTGTTCCAAGGCCTTGTTAAAAACCTTGTCACGTAAAACCCATTGGGTAAAACCGGGACTAAGGAAAAGAGCACACTTGGACTTGTATCGAAACCAATGCGGTTCGAAGCACTTCCTCCTCCAAACCCACGGTCTCATGAACGTGTTGAATAAGTCCTCCTAATGCCTCCTTGAGCTTCTTCGCCTTAGCTCTCGTCAAAGGTCCTTCCGGAATGTGCAAAGCTTCCTCGAGTTCAAGCTTCTCCTCGGCAAGTGTCTCCTCGGCTAAGTGATTAACCTCCGTTGTGTCGTCTAGGATCATATCATCCCCCTCCTCTTGAAAAGGATTTGTCCTCAAATCTGGACTATCTGCAACAAAAGGAATTAAGTCAGCAACATTAAAACTTGAACTAACAGTGTACTTACCTCGCAAGTCGATTTTATAAGCATTGTTGTTAATCCGTTCAAGGACTTCGAAGGGTCCATCCGTCCTCGGCAACAACTTAGACTTCCTCTCGTTCGGAAATCTTTCCTTCCTTAGGTGAATCCAAACAAGATCACCCGGTTCGAATATTCTCTCATGCCTTCCTTTGTTGGCTTGCTTTCGGTATTGCTCGGTCCTCTTCTCAATGTTTTTCCGGGCCTGCTCGTGAATATGCTTAACAAATTCTGCTCGTTTTTTCCCATCAAAATTCACATGCTCACTCAAAGGTAAAAGGGTTAGATCCAACGGTGTAATGGGATTAAAACCATAAACCATTTGAAACGGTGAATACTTAGTAGCAGAATGAATAGCATGATTATACGCAAACTCAGCATGAGGCAAGCAATCCTCCCATGATCTAATATTCTTCTTAATGATCGCACGTAAAAGAGTAGACAAAGTTCGATTAACTACTTCCGTTTGCCCGTCAGTTTGCGGGTGACAAGTGGTGGAAAACAACAACTTAGTTCCTAATTTATTCCACAATGTTTTCCAAAAGTAACTCAAGAACTTAGTGTCCCTATCCGAAACAATTGTTTCCGGCATGCCATGCAAACGAACCACTTCCCTAAAGAATAATTCAGCAACTAAAGATGCATCATCCGTTTTATGACAAGGTATGAAGTGAGCCATTTTCGAAAATCTATCAACAACCACCAAAACGGAATCTCTACATTTCCTAGTTCTCGGCAATCCTAGGACAAAGTCCATCGAAATATCAGTCCATGGAGAAGTAGGGATGGGTAAAGGAGTATACAAACCTTGCGACTGTACCTTAGACTTAGCGTGTTTGCAAGTGGCACAACGTCCGCAAATCCTCTCGACATCTCGCTTCATATGCGACCAATAGAAGTGTGCTTGCAAAGCACTTAGCGTTTTAGCCACACCGAAATGTCCCATGAGACCTCCTCCATGTGATTCCCTAACAAATAACTCTCGCAAAGAACAATGTGGTACACAAATGCGGTTTTCATAAAACAAAAATCCGTCGTTTCGAAAATATTTTCCAAAAGCAAATTTTTCGCAAGATTGAAAAGCTTCCTTGAAATCGGGATCGGTGCATATAAATCTTTGATTTGTTCAAAACCAAGTAATTTAGCTTCAAGAGTAGAGAGTAGTACGTACCTTCGGGATAGAGCATCGGCTACAACATTATCCTTACCTTGTTTGTACTGAATGACGTAAGGAAACGTTTCTATGAATTCTACCCATCGAGCATGGCGTTTGTTCAGCTTTTGTTGTCCTTTCAAGTGCTTGAGGGACTCATGATCAGTATGTATCACGAATTCTTTGGGCCATAGATAGTGTTGCCACGTTTGCAAAGCTCGAACCAAGGCGTATAGCTCCTTATCGTATGTTGGATAGTTCAATGTTGCTCCTCCGAGTTTTTCGCTAAAGTAGGCAATGGGTTTCTTTTCCTGCATAAGCACAGCTCCAATACCTATACCTGAGGCATCACACTCAATTTCAAAAGTCTTAGAAAAATTCGGTAAAGACAAAAGAGGTGCGTTTGTGAGCTTCTCTTTTAAGGCTTGAAAGGCGGTTTCTTGTGCTTCCTCCCATTTGAATCCCACATCTTTTTTGATTACTTCCGTGAGTGGTGCAGCAAGAGTACTAAAGTCCTTCACAAAACGTCTATAGAATCCGGCGTGTCCATGAAAACTCAGTACTTCTCCCACCGACTTCGGACTAGGCCATTCGCGGATAGCCTTCACTTTCTCCTCGTCAACTTTAATGCCATGTGCACTTACAACAAAGCCTAGGAAAACAAGATTATCCGTGCAAAAAGTGCACTTCTTCAAGTTGGCAAAAAGTCGCTCCTTTCTAAGAACACTCAAAACAGATTTCAAATGCTCTATGTGATCGTCTAGGTTCTTGCTATAAATTAGGATATCGTCGAAATAAACTACCACAAAAACTCCAATGAACGATCTCAACACATGATTCATCAGCCTCATAAACGTACTAGGTGCGTTAGTTAATCCAAAGGGCATTACTAACCATTCGTACAATCCATGTTTCGTTTTAAAAGCCGTTTTCCATTCATCCCCCTCTTTCATCCTAATTTGATGGTATCCGCTCTTAAGATCTATCTTAGAGAAAACGCAAGACCCATGCAACTCATCTAACATGTCATCTAAGCGAGGGATAGGATGGCGATACTTTACCGTAATGTTGTTGATGGCGCGGCAATCAACACACATTCACCACGTTCCATCTTTCTTCGGAACAAGTAGAACGGGAACAGCACACGGGCTCATACTCTCTCGGATATGGCCTTTGTCCATAAGCTCGGTGACTTGTCGTTGTAGCTCCTTAGTCTCCACCGGATTGGTTCGGTATGCTGGTCGGTTCGGAAGTGACGATCCCGGTACAAAGTCGATTTGGTGTTCAATCCCTCGGATTGGTGGCAATCCGCTAGGGCTGTCTTCGGGAAAGACGTCATCAAAATCCTGCAAAACAGAGATAACATTGCTCGGGATGTCCGGCTCAAGGTTAGATAAACTCATAAGAGTTTCCTTATACATAATCATAATGAAAGGTTGTTCGGAAAATAAAGCTTGTTTTACCTCGCTAGCTTTCGCAAATAAGCTAGATTTCTTCACGGTTTTGTTTTCCGAAACCTTTGGCGGGATCTTACTCACGTTCTTACCTTTCTCGTGATGAACAGTAGTATCCGCAACACTTACATTACCGTCCTCCTTTTGTTTCTCTCGAAGATTTTGATCTTGGAAGATTTCTTGAGGAGTCATCGGAACTAGGACAATTTTCTTACCTTTGAACACGAAAGAGTGTTTGTTCGTGAGACAGTCATGAGTTACCTTTCTATCGAATTGCCACGGTCGTCCTAAGAGGATGTGCCCAGCTTCCATCGGGAGCACGTCGCAAATGACCTCGTCTCCATAACTTCCTATCGATAAAGGAACAAGGACTTGTTTTGTTACCTTCATGTGGCCGACATTGTTCAACCATTGGAGATGGTACGGTCTAGGATGTTTTTGTTCCTCCAAGTTCAGCTTCTCCACAAGAGTCGTGCTTGCCACGTTAGTACAACTCCCACCGTCCACGATGAGACTACATACCTTCCCCTTCACGCGGCACCTCGTGTGAAATAGGTTCTCACGTTGTTCTTCCTCTTTGGACCTGTCATGAACAAGTAAAGAACGTCTAGTAACTAATAACTCACCTCGTTCAGCTATTTCCACGGGTTCCTCCACACTAGACGGATGTTCCCCATCGTCGTCTTCATCGGTCTCAATCTCTCTATTTTCTCGCAATATCATGGTCCGTTTGTTTGGACAAGCGTTGGCATAGTGCCCCTTTCCTTGGCACTTGTAGCATCGGAGATCTTGATTCTTGTGGGAACTCTCACCTTTCTCATTAGGATTCCTCGGAAATGTCGGAGTGAAAGACTTAGATTCGGTTCCCGGCTTCACATCCATTCTCGGCTTAAAACTCGATTTCTCATCTCGGGAATAGCTTGATTTCATACCGGTTCCGAAAGTTCGGATGTTACCTTTTCGCTTGAGTTGCTTCTCGATTAAAACGGCCTTATGGAGCATGTCCTCTATCTCCACATAATGTTCCATTTCCAAACGGTCTTGAATTTCGCAGTTCAAACCACTTAGAAATCGTGACATGGTAGCTTCTCTATCCTCGGTAACACTAGCTCGTATCAATAGAACTTCCATTTCTTGAAAGTAATCGTCGACGCTTCGACCTCCTTGAGTTAACTTTCTTAACTTACTATGTAGCTCACGGTGATGATGACTAGGAACAAACCATTTCTGCATGATCGTTTTCAACTCGTTCCAAGTTTCCACCGGGTACTCACCATTACGTCGTCGCGATGTGACAAGTTGATCTCACCAACTAAGTGCATAGTCGTAGAATTCCGTAGCCGCAACACGTAACCTTTGAGCTTCCGTGTACTGGTTACAATCGAACACAAGCTCCACTTTCTTTTCCCACTCCAAGTAGGCATCTGGATCATTTTTCCCATGAAAGGAAGGGATCTTAAGCTTAAGACCTCCGAGATTATCGGTGTCTCGACCGTGCCTAGGTCTCCTTTGACTACTGTGGGACGAGTGCCCATCCGAGTCATGCCTTCTCCTAGCTTCCCTAGCACGTTGACGTCGTCCCCTATCCTCATTAGGTGAATGATCATCGTAATAGTTATCATTGTTTCCTCTTTGGGGTCGGTTTTGTTCTTGCCCCACGTGCACATTTTGAGGTTCATTTTGTGCCCATAGCGCACGGTTGAGTTTCTCATTCATCTCCTGCATCTCATTAACCATCATACGCCTCATACTATCCATGATCGCTTGGATTTGAACGGTATTCAAACCGGCTTGGCTAAGAGGGTCGTTTGGATCTTGTGGGTTGTTTCCTTGATTGTCGTCTTGTGCCATGGCGACCTGAAATAGAACAACAGCAAGTTAGTATGGTAAATAAAATTCAAAACGGTGATTGAAAGAATCGGAAAAGGAAAAGATCGCTTAGTCGTTTAGATGTTTTCTCGGCAATTTTGGATCCCTCGGCTAAATCCTTCGGTTGGAATTTTTCCCCGGAAAATCCCTCGGATTTATTTTCCCCGGAAACTTCTCCTCGGTTTGCTGTTTCCCCCCGGGAAATCCCACGGATTAATTTTTCCCCGGAAAAGTTTTCCCTCGGTTCCTCGGATTGGTTTTCCCTCGGAAAACCCCTCGGTTCCTCGGATCGATTTTTCCCTCGGAAGAAATTCCTCGACTCCTCGGATTCCACGGATTGCTGCTCTTGATTTCCTCGAAAATATTCACCACACAAACACGAATTTAACTTGTTCTAAGAATCAAACACAATCAAACCACAATATTTTTTTTTTTTTTTGTTGTAAAGATCGATTAAAACAAAAAAATTATGAATGATTTTTTTTTTTTTTTTTTTGATTATCGATGAAACTAAACAACCTAACAATGATCTAAATGCAAAAATTTAAATTAAAACACTACTGAAATTAACCCAGAAAAATCGATGAACACAAAAGAAGATGAACGGTTTTTTTATGAAAAAAATCGCAAAAGATGAACTAGAGATGGAACGAATTTACCGGATTGACTTGAGTGGCTCTGATACCACTTAATACGCCCTTGACCACAAGATCTATCAAATGCTGGGTAGATTCGAAGATTGGGATAATCCTTGAAATAATTCTCGAAAGAATTAAGAACAAGACGGTGATGATCTCGGCTTGGAAACGTGGAGTAGCTAGAAAGGCGTGGGAATCACTCCCGAAAATCCTTTCGAAAACAGACTCACTATGGACGCTTCTTCACGGGGATCGGTTGAACGGTGACTCAAAGGATGGCGGAAAATCCCTCGACAAACCCGACGATTATTTCTCGGAATCACTCTAAGAAATAATCGAAGTTTTTCTCACTATGAACTCAAGAGAATCTCTCCCAAGAACTCGACAATGAAAAGAAGTTTTTTGATAAAAAGATTGTTATTTTTCTCAAAGAGATTACAAGATATAAATAAGCAAAGAAGATAAAGAGTCTAAGCCTTTTCTCGAAAAAGAGAGAAGACTTCTCGAAAATGAGAGAAGAAAAGTCAAGAAAATAAATACTGAAATTGACTAAGAAAAATCGGAAGTCCCTTGGTCTTCTTGAGGGAATTGTTAAGGGAAAACTTGAGGGAAATCGTTGAGGGAATTGCTGCGGGAAATGCTGAGGGAGACGGGCTTGAGGGAAGAAATGTTCCAAGGCCTCGTTAAAAACCTTGTCACGTAAAACCCATTGGGTAAAACCGGGACTAAGAAAAAGAGCACACTTGGACTTGTATCGAAACCAATGCGGTTCGAAGCACTTCCTCCTCCAAACCCACGGTCTCATGAACGTGTTGAATAAGTTCTCCTAATGCCTCCTTGAGCTTCTTCGCTTTAGCTCTCGTCAAAGGTCCTTCCGGAATGTGCAAAGCTTCCTCGGGTTCAAGCTTCTCCTCGGAAAGTGTCTCCTCGGCTAAGTGATTAACCTCCGTTGTGTCGTCTAGGATCATATCAGACATACGTCACGATATTATTTGCTTCTAAAGTTCTATCACCGAGGGTTTTGTTCAACGTTGTACGAAACATTAGTTTGGTGGTCATCACTTTCTTCATCAGCTTCCAACTCTCTCCATAGGAAGCTGATGAAGAAAGTGATGACCACCAAACTAATGTCTCCTACAACGTTGAACAAAGCCCTCGGTGATAGAACTTTAGAAGCAATTAATATCGTAACTTTAGAAGCACTTCTAGGGCAATCTCGCTTGAGGTTACGGTGATGACGTGGACGCCAGCAAAGCGGAAGCAAGCTATCTCCGTTTGCATGTCTTCCATGACGCGGTGGATCCACAGGTGAGTCGGCCGGTTCATGACCATTTGGAACAAGTTTCCAATGATTGGCCATCCCCACGGGCCCGGAGGAAGCTGACCTTTTGGTTTCGTGGATCTCAAGGAACGTATAGTGAAAGCCAAGACCAGCGTAATGGAAAATAGAACAGAGTAATTCACATTCATGTTCATAAGTTTCTTTTCTTTTTGATTGGGAGTGCCAAAGTCTGGATTTGCTCTGTATTTTATATCTGTTACTGATATGAATAATCGACATACACATATATATATATATATATATATATATATATATAGATACATATATATAGATACATTATACATATATATATATATATATCTTATGGTGGTCAGATGTCGAAGGACTCATCCTGAGATTAGAGGACTAATATTTGAATCTTCTCACCAAGATTTTAACCATGGTTGGTCAGTATAAATCTTTTAAATGGTAAAATATTTATCCTTCTATATGTTGTGATGATTAGTTTAAGTTTAAGTTTCAATTTAGAATTCCTGATTATAAAAAAGAATAGTGTAAAATAGAACTCTCCAAATCTGATTCATTCACCACTCAATACACCCATCAAGATGGATAGTGAAGCTCTCAAACATCCATCTTACGAGATATTGTAAAACCATATTTTTGACGAGATATTCAAAAACTAAGATTTTGATATAAAATAGTGTAATTACATTTTTCACGTAAAATTGAAAATTATGTTTTTTGATCCACCATAGAATTTAAAAACTTTCCTAATTTAATGTTAAGTTTTGTTTGTAATTAATAGCTATACATAGTTTCCTTATATTCTAAACTCTTTCCAATTAATATCATTACCTTAGAATTATAACAAAGTCCTAATAAAACCATCAAATTATTTTGTATAATGATAATATTGGTTGTTTAAAATCCTATGGAAACAACTTTAGAGGTTTACAATTGGGTATTTGCATCAAATGCTATTAAATAATAGCATAATTAACTCACCTTTTTGACCATTACTATTCATTGTAAAAAAGACTTTATTATCCCTATCTCTTTCAACTAATTACTTATCTGTTTTTTTCTCTCTCATCCATTGTTGAAGAAAAGAAGAAGAAGAAGAAAGAAGAAAGAAGAAGAAGAAGAAGAAGAAGAAGAAAGAAAGAAAGAAAGAAGAAGAAGAAGCCGACGCCGGCGACGGAGGCGTCGACCGGGGCGGCGGCTGGAAATGAACATGACAATTTCATAAAAATGAACATGATAACTTGGGTTAACACGACAATGTTAACGATACTAATTATATGTTAACGAGGTTAACAATGATAAGTGGGGGTAACATGACAATGTTAACGATGATAACTGAGTTGACATGATAATGTTAATGATGTTAACAATGATAACTGGGTGTAACATGACAATGTTAACGATGTTAACAATGATAACTGAGTTAACATGACAATGTTAACGATATTAACAATGATAACTGGATTAACATGACAATGTTAACGATGATAACAATATGTTTTCTGGGTATGAATAGTGGTCGTCAAATGAACAGTGCGGCCGTCAAATGAACAGTGACACCGGATGGCATTTTTGTGATTGTTAAAAAAAGCAAAGGATATTTTTGGGTTTTTCTTTCTCATCACCTAATTTTCCATTCAACTTCTAATTTATTGGTCAACTGATCATATTCACCCAAATAACCCTTTACAATTTCAACTTTTATATAGTATATAATTATTTATAGCCGGGATCATCATAGGCCAAACTTAGACAAATATTTGAAGTCCATAGCTAGACATATGGATATTCTTGCCATTTGAAGTGTCTACGGACAACCAAGTGGAACAATGAGATAATGAATTTCATGCTTAAAAGCATCCATGAAAGAAATAATCTCGGTCTGTATTTTTTTAATTTATATTTCAAAATCTTGAAAATTTAATTAAAAAAAATATGTTGGACCGAGAGTAGTATCTTCTCGGGCTCCATGAGGAGGCATGAACGAATTAGCTGGGTGAAGCCGGAAAGATTCTCCGTTACAAACTTTGATGTAGTTGAGTTTTGGTATGTCTGACTCTTGCACAAGTCTGTCTTCTCCAACTACCATGTCCAACTCCTTTGTAGCCTTCTCGAGAATCTCTGGATGATTCAACATCTCCGCTATCGTCCACTCCACGTTATTCATCGTATTATCGATTGTTGCAACATTGATATTCTACATATAGCATAATATATGCATAAGAGATTAACTAAACCTAAATTTATTTGTAACAATTCGAAGTGTTAATATCACTAACCTTGACCCGCATTCCTTGGTCATCCTTAAGCGCGTTAAGAGTATCGAGCCAATCTTCTTCTGTCTCTTTTCCACCTATATTCCTCAACATGCGCATTCTCTCGTGGATGATCGGGTCGTTTCACCTGTTGATAATATCAACCGCATCTCTAAGCTCCGCCTCTTCTCCATCGATGTTCCATCCTCTAAGGCAAGAGATATAATTCGATATGTTAGACCTGAAAAAACAATCAATAGCTCGGTATATTGCGTCCATGTGCTCTCTTTCTTTCGGCCCGATCGCCGTCCTCGGCCGGTTTATCAAAATGCCTCTGGCCAAACATCATCCTCATCATCATTGCGTGGGAATAAAAAAGGCGACTTCCCTCACGTTAACCGGATTCATCGTTGCCCCTAATCGGCATAGATTAAAGACATACGTCACAGTATTATTTGCTTCTAAAGTTCTATCACCGAGGGTTTTGTTCAACGTTGTAGGAGACATTAGTTTGGTGGTCATCACTTTCTTCATCAGCTTCCAACTCTCTCCATAGGAAGCTGATGAAGAAAGTGATGACCACCAAACTAATGTCTCCTACAACGTTGAATAAAACCCTCGGTGATAGAATTTTAGAAGCAAATAATATCGTAACTTTAGAAGCACTTCTAGGGCAATCTCGCTTGAGGTTACGGTGATGACTTGGACGCCAGCAAGGCGGAAGCAAGCTATCTCCGTTTGCATGTCTTCCATGACGCGGTGGATCCACAGGTGAGTCGGCCGGTTCATGACCAATTGGAACAAGTTCCCAATGATTGGCCATCCCCACGGCCCGGAGGAAGCCGACCTTTTGGTTTCGTGGATCTCAAGGAACGTATAGCGAAAGCCAAGACCAGCGTAATGGAAAATAGAACAGCGTAACTCACATTCATGTTCATAAGTTTCTTTTCTTTTTGATTGGGAGTGCCAAAGTCTGGATTTGCTCTGTATATTCTATGTGTTACTGATATGAATAATCGACATACATATATATATATATACATAGATACATATATATATATATAGATACATATATATATAGATAGATACATATATATAGATACATATACATGAGTCTAATGAGAAAAGCAAAGAACAGTAATGTGAATGAAAAATCTTTTTAACCAACTTATGGTGGTCAGATGTCGAAGGACTCATCCTGAAATTAGAGGACTAATATTTGAATCTTCTCACCAAGATTTTAACCATGGTTGGTCACTATAAATCTTTTAAATGGTAAAATATTCATCCTTCTATATGTTGTGATGATTAGTGTAAGTTTCGGTTTAGAATTCCAGATTATAAAAAAAGAATAGTGTAAAATAGAAGTCTCCAAATCTGATTCATTCACCACCCAATACACCCAACAAGATGGATAGTGAAGCACTGAAGCTCTCAGACATCCATCTTACGAGATAATGTAAAACCATATTTTTGACGAGATATTCAAAAACTAAGATTTTGATATAAAATAGTGTATATAAAATAGTGTAATTACATTTTTCACGTAAAATTGAAAATTATGTTTCTTGATCCACCATATAATTTAAAAACTTTCCTAATTTAATGTTAAGTTTTATTTGTTATTATAAAGCTATACATAAATTCCTTATATTCTAAACTCTTTCCAATTAATATCATTACCTTAGAATTATAATAAAGTCCTAATAAAACATTTATTTTGTATAATGATAATATTGGCTGTTTAAAATCATATGGAAACAACTTTAGAGGTTTACAATTTCAACTTTTATATAGTATAAAATTATTTATAGCCGGGATCATCATAGGCCAAACTTAGACAAATATTTGAAGTCCATAGCTAGACATATGGATATTCATGCCATTTGAAGTGTCTACGGACAACCAAGTGGAACAATGAGATAATGAATTTCATGCTTAAAAGCATCCATCAAAGCGAAAATCTCGGTCTGTATTTTTTTTAATTTATATTTCAAAATCTTGAAAATTTAACTAAAAAAAATATGTTGGACCTACTATATGTACGGACTGGTTTCATGCCACTATCTAACCGAAGTTGGGAACTCTGAGGCCCTTGTGGGCCGGCCCCGGATGACTAACGTTAAAGGAAATCTTAGGTTTCTTGAAAATTTAACTAAAAACAAAAAAATGTTGGACCCTTGTGAGCCGGCCCCGGATAACAATATTGTAAAATGATCCTCCCTCAAATCTGATTGAATGCACAGTAGAGAGATAGAAACGAGTTATCTTTTATGCATATCTTCTTAGGTAGGTGGGGAGAGGAATCTGAATAACGTTTATCTTTTGTGCATATCTTCTTAGGTAGGTGGGGAGAGGAATCTGAAAACGTTTATCTTTTATGCATATCTTCTTAGGTAGGTGGGGAGAGGAATCTGAAACGTTTTTCTTTCGTCTTTGTCTTCGGTATAATTAACTGTCGTTCGGCTCATTGTCTTTCCCCCACAGTGTTTTTACTATGTGCAGGGTCGGCCCTGATACCAAACAAGCCAAGCATGGGCTTGCAGTCCTCATTTTTATATAAAAAAATTCGGCTCTAAAATTCTTTAAAATATTTTTAAGCTAATGGTAAAGTGTACGTGTTTATCACTACATGTCATGAGTTCGATTCTCAAAAAATAGAATTTTTTTTTTTCATAAACCAATTAAAACCGAAAACAAATATATNTAAAAACAAAAAAATGTTGGACCCTTGTGAGCCGGCCCCGGATAACAATATTGTAAAATGATCCTCCCTCAAATCTTTTATGCATATCTTCTTAGGTAGGTGGGGAGAGGAATCTCAAAAACGTTTATCTTTTATGCATATCTTCTTAGGTAGGTGGGGAGGGAGAGGAATCTGACAAACGTTTTTCTTTCGTCTTTGTCTTCGGTATAATTAACTGTCGGTCGGCTCATTGTCTTTCCTCCACAGTGTTTTAACTATGTGCAGGGCCGGCTCTGAGACCAAACAAGTCAAGCATAGGCTTGCAGTCCTCGTTTTTATATACAAAAATTCGGCTCTACAATTTTTAAAAATCTTCTTAAGCTAGTGGTAAAATGTATGTGTTTAACACTACATGTCATGAGTTCGATTCTCAACAAATGAATTTTTTTTTTTTAATAAACCACTTAAAACCGAAAACCAATATAATTATAAAACGGTCCATTTTTTTCTCTACCTTGCAGCCTCTTAAAACTCAGGACCGGCTCTGACTATGTGGCTCATCAATGGCCACAATGAACCTCTGCCTCTAAACCTCTTGTAGATACAACTTTTCAAATTTGCATTTCATCAAATGCAATAATTGACTCTCATATTCATAGGAAAATCACAATAATCCTCGAAGATAACGTTTTTGTTTTGTTTTCAAATTAATGTAATAAACACATCATGCTAGTTTGATATGGAATTACAGAACTTAGTGGGAAATTAAACCTAATTTCACATTTAAAAAAAAATGACGAACTAAAACCTAATTTCACGCCTTATATATCCTCATGATTCGCCACAAAAATCATCTCTCGAAATCCTAGCTAGATCTGGATTTTTGGATATAAACCAAGAGCCAACCTAGGTTTCGTAGATGCAAGTAGGGGCTTGGCCATGAACAAGTTGCTATCAGCTGCAATGAGCTCGACTTGATCATTTGCACCATAAGAAAGGCTCCATTCAAACCCTTGGAAAACTCTTGCTAACAACGTAAAAAATCCTATGTAAATATATGGTCTCAATAATATATATAATTGTTTTTATTACACCGAAAACAATTTAATGTTGTTTGTTTTTAAAATTTATCTATAATTATTTTTATTACACAGAAAATTCATACAACTATCTTTTTGATATACATCAAAATGGTTCGATAGAAAAATCGAGAAACTTAGGTCAAAAAGAAGAAGAAAAATGAAGTTAGAGATCGATAACCAGAAAACCTATATTAGGTTTAATGCTCTGATACCATGTCAAGAAACCTTAGAGGTTGTAAAAGATTTTTTATTCAATACAAAACGGAAGAGTTGCCTTATATACAAAGATAAAGTTCAAGTATTAGATTATTCTACATCTAACATTAACAACTTAGTCGATGCCCATATATGGCCCAATATATTTTATACAAAATCAATATCCGGTTGGTCCCATAGGACCCAATTTAACTCTACATTAGCCCAACATTATAAGACCGTCGAGTGACGATGTTTTGGTGATTTGAAAATTTGTTTGGTCGATTGTTCATGTACCGTTTGTTTTGTAGAGACAATATAAAAGTTGACTAACCAAGTGGTAGTGCAGTAGTGGTTCATATTTGTTAAAATGTTTTCCTATAGGTAGATCAGAGATCGATTAACTTCAAGCGTGGAATTATGTAACCACCCCATTTCGCAACTCGAAATGGTGTCATGCTTTTGATTCATTAGAAACTCGGTGAGTAGTTGATATTCTCATATTTTACCCATTTAAACATGTATTTAACTTATCATTTTGAGTCTCATGCATGTGTTTTCATCGTTTTCTTTAGTGGTTTGGTCCAAATTAGAGTCTAGCTAGTTTGCATTAGGTCCTAGTGAGTCTTGCATCATTTGGAGTGTTTTCTAGGTACTTGGAGACATTTTGGAGATGATTGGAGTGATAGAGCAAAGGAAAATGCAGAAGTCATCCGAAGTTGACGAAAGATCGGGCCAGATGAAAGGTTTCCATTCGGATTTAGCCTCGAAAGTATTCATGACAATCGTAGACAATTGAGTTAGCTGTCGTCTGGAGGTGGTTTCAAGTCGTTTTGAGCAGTGGTTTGAAAGATACAGTAGATTTAGCAAAGACATGTCTGTCTAGCGTCCAAACGAGTTCTGCTCAAAGAACACTGGCCCAACTTCGACCGGTGCAACAAACCGGTGTTGCAACAGCCAATAACACCGGCCAAAGGAGCTCCCTAGACCACCAACCGGTTTCATGAACCGGTCTTGAATCAAACTTTGGATAAGGAGAACACCGGGCAAGCATACCAACCACATTCCACCCGGTGTTGCCTCTTTGCTCCAAAAACATCACCACACCGGCCAAACCACACCGGCTGAGTCTTGACCGGTGCTGTACCTTATCTTCACACCGTCCCACTCACACCTCCCCAACTCCACCCGGTGTTGTACCAAACCTTGGACATGGAGAATATCGGCTGCCTACACCGCTTGAAGACTACCCGGTGTTGAAGACAAACCTCCACACCGACCAAGCCACACCGGACAACCAATGGCCAGTGTAGACACCCTCTGACCTGGACGTGGGCCTCCCCTATAAATAGGCCGTGACTTAATCTCTAGAGAGGGCCTTTTTGGATCTCTTTTCTCTCTTTGTAAAACCTTCTTTCCTTTTGAGTTTTCTTTGGAGATTGTAAGAGATATCTTTAAGCTTAATGAAATTTGAAGTTTAATTTCTCTTAATCTCTCTTCTCATTAATCATCTAATCATGGGATCTAACACTTTTCTTATGAGATTTGTTGGATTCAACCTGATTAGTGAGTAGTCCCTTTTGGATCATTTGGGTTTGGTAGATTAGGGGGTTTCTTTTGTTAATCTTTGATGTCTAGAGCTTGGTTATCTTATTTCCTTTCTTATTTAGTATTTTTAATGCTATATTAGGCTTAAGAAAGTTGATTTGGATCATAGGGAATTTCATGCACACAAGGTGTTTGATGAAATTCTCCAATGAACTAAATAAGAGATTTTCATACTTAACTCATGAGAATGAATGTTTAAGATGATTTTTTTTCTAATAGAACTTGTGTTTAATGCTTGTTAATTACTTTTTCTGAGAATTTGATCTTGATTGGGTAATTAGTGAAGGGAATAGTGCTAAGAAATTAGATTAGTCTTGATTAGAGTTCTAGGCTTAAGGAAATGAACTTGTGTGATTGTATAGACATAATTGCTTAGCTTAAGATTCTCCCAAATCAATTACCTTATCCAAAGATCCTATTTTTAATCATTGTCTTAATCTTGTTTAGTGTTTCATGCTTTGATTGCTTTAAATTTGAATTAGGTTGCTAGATCAAAACTCAAAACAACTTTGTGTGCTTGAATATTAGGAAGATTTATGTATTCCTAGTGTTTGGAACTTAACCCATTTGGTTGATACCTCTTATGCTACATAGCATCTAGAGTAATTGATTCTAGAAACGACAAAATCCTATTATCAATTTGGCGCCGTTGCCGATTGGGTTTAGCTTTCAACATTAAGATTTTAAATTTTCTTGAGATTAAGCTTTATTTTTCTTTTGGTTACTAATCTCTTTCACTTCTTATTGCTATCTCTCTCTTATAGGTGCATGCATACACGTTCTAGAGGCCACACCAAATTAGTTGAGCCAAGGGACGATATACACATTTTGGATCGAGGGATTAGAGCAAGAAAATCAAGAGAACGGGTTGTACACATTGAGAGGTTGGGTATGGAAAACGTTGAAGAGCCTCCAGTTGGTAACAACAATGAGAACGTTGCTAATGAGCAACAACAAGGTTTGGTGGTAATGGAAACCACGTAGCCAACAGTGGAAATGGAAACCCACAAGCTCAAGCACACGGTGGGAATATGCAACAACACCCACCACCACCTGCCCGTAATGCTAGCGGGTGATGCCGCTAATGCACACCAAAACCGTCAAGGAATTCAAGCCCCACCCGTTGAGAACAACAATTTTGAGGTTAATGCCGACTTGATAAACATGGTGCAAAACAACAAGTTTCACAGTCTCGCCATGGAAGACCCCTTGGATCATCTTGATCAATTTGATAGAATTTGTGGCCTCACCAAGATGAACGGAGTTTCCGAGGATGGCTTCAAACTCTGCTTATTCCCATTCTCACTTGGAGACAAAACACACAAATGGGAGAAGAATTTGCCTCAAGGGTCTATTACTTCATGGGATGAATGCAAGAGGGTTTTTTTTTGCAAAGTTTTTTTCACCATCTAGGACGTCCAAGCTAAGAAACGAGATCTCAAGTTTCACCCAACGAGGGAATGAGACCTTCAATGAAGCATGAGAAAAGTTTCGAAGCTACACAATGCAATGTCCCTATCATGGCTTCTCGAATGCCTATACCGTGGAGCATTACCTAAGATCCAAATGCTCCTAGACACAGCCTCAAATGGAAATTTCTTTTCCAAGGAGGTGAATGAAGCAATGGAATTAGTTGAGAACCTTGCTCAAAGTGATGGTACATATGGTGATGACTATGATAGAGATTCAAGGATCACAAGTGATTTTGAGGAGCAAAGGAGAACCAAGAAAATGAAGGCTCTCCATGACAAGATGGACAAGCAATCTACCATGATGGACAATCAATTCACCATGATGGATAAGCACGCCACTATGATTGACAAGTTTCTAAATGCTTCTCAAAAATCAGTTCACTTTGTTGGTGATTTTGAAGAAAATCAAGGGTTCCAAGAAGAAACGGTGGTTTTGAGTAATCAAGGCACTACAAGAAAACATGCCTTTTTCCGACGGATGGTTGTCGTCGGAATGTCGTCATAATATTTCTGATGGATTACCGACGACCATATTTCCGACGGATATTTGATCGGAACTACCTGTCGGAAAATTGTCGGAAATCCGTCGGAAATATTTTCGACGGTATACCGACGGGCTTTGTTTCCGACGGATATTTGTCGGAATATTCTGTCGACAATCCGTCGGATACCGTCGGATGTTCGACGGATTAAATTCCGACGGATTTCCAACGGCAATCTATTATTTGTATTTAAAATTTTTTTTTTTATAATAATTAATAATTTATTTAATTAAATCAAATTTTGTAATTAAAATAAATTTAAAATATTAAAATTTTCTTAATTAAATATTCTAAATAAAAAGTGATATTAAAAATAAACATGAAATTTAGTTCGGAAACATATCGGGGAAGGCCTTCTTCATGGTCGCATGCATATCGGTGAGCTCTTGACGGGTTGAGTCGTGAGCGGATTGCAACTCCTGGTGTGCGAACTGCAACACATCGACCTGCTTGTCACGGTCTTTCACCGTTTGGCTGAGCCTCGCGATTTCTTCTTTGTAGTCTGAAGCATACCGAGGAACCGAGGAACAAGATTCCTGGGTCGGAAGTCTGCCTAACCCAGAAAATCGACCTTTGACTTGTCGATTTTCCTACGAAAGTTTATAAAAATTATTAATGAAATTACGGAAAAAAAATTAATGAAATGAAATTAAAACTTACCGCGAGAACAATCTCGTTGATCTCTTCCCGGGATAACTCGTTCGAAGACGACGATCCTTCAAGAGTGAGCTGCGACATCGAAAGTTCACGTTCATGCTTCTTCTTCTTGCTCTTCTCGACAACTTCCCGCATCCCCAAGTCCTGGATGACACCCGTTTGTTTGTTGGTGTGCCTCTTCTCGATGATTTTAAGGTAATCGGGAGCGACACCGGATTCTTTCGCCTGCGAAATTTTGTTAAGTAAAATAATACTCCCTCTGTTCTGAATTAAGTGGTGTTTTAGTAGTATGCACACAAATTAAGGAAACAATTAATTTTTGTTTTTTTCTATACTAAAACCTCATTTATTATTCATCTGAACCAATGAACAAATAGTCTATAAAATGTAATTGGTCAAAAATAATAAAAAAATCATTTAATTTTGCATTGGTTAGTGAGAACATCACTTAATTGTGGAAAAAAAAAACTCTCTAAAACTTCATTTAATTTAGAACGGAGGGAGTAATAAAAAACAAAATTAATAATTAAAAATGGAAATTAAACTTACCATTTCCATCACCTCGCGTTCGACGGTCTTTGCGCCCCCGTTGTGAATGTAGGGCCCCTTCCCTCCTCGCTCGCTCTTTTAGTTCTTCGACTGTTTCTCGGAGACCGTCTTCGTCCCAGGCTTACTCCAGTACTCGCATAAGCCCTTCCAGACTTCTTTCTTAAGGTCCTTCGGCATGGCTTTTCAGTGCTTCCACTCGTACATGTGGTTCGAGTACGGAAGCGTGGCATACTGATCGAAAGTTGCAATAACTTTTGTCATATCCAAAGAGTGCCACATGAACTCTTGCTACATTCAAAAAAAAAATTAAGGTTAGTTTTCAAAATTAAAATTGACAATATTAACTAAAAAAGAAGAAAAAACAAAAAATTACTTAACGCAAAAGTCCGACGCCACAAGTCTTTCTCGTCGTGAGGCATGTCCGAGTATTTCTCGTACGGTTTGTCCAACATGTTGTGGAGCATCCGTAATATCGCCTTTGTGATCTCATGCGACAACTTAAACCTGAAAACATTAAAAAAAATGAAATAAGTACGTTAAGATTAAAAATCTAAAAAAATTGAAATAATAATCTAAATGTGAGTTACCAACTTCTGTCCTCTAACTTCGGGTCGAGACGGATGCAATGGTCCTGGTTGGGCTGCTGAACAATATCCTCGATACTAATCTGGGTCCGCGCACCAGATTGCTGGGACTCCAGGACTTCCGTTTCCGAGCTCGATCCGCCAGGAGGCGGGGCCTGGGAACCCCTCGAACGGTACCCATGGGAACCGCCCAAACGGAGAGAGTCCTCGTCATTCCTGCGGGAAACACATACAAACGTTAGTACATTGAAAATGCCAGAAAATTCAGAAATTCCCGAAAATTCAAAAAAATTTCAAATTATTGGAAAATTTTCCCGGAAATTCTAAAATTCCCGGAAATTTCAGAATTTCCCGAAAATCCAAAAAGAATTCAAAACTTCGGGGAAAATTTTCCAAAAATTTCAAAATTCACGAAAATTACAAAATTTCCGAAAATTGTAATATGTTTACAAAAAACATTTTATAAATATTATGAAAACGTATTTAATTAGTACAAAATTAAATAAAAACGTTTTTTATTAGTAATTTGTTTTAAAAAATTTATAAAAAGTTTTAAATTAGTAAAAAAATTGTTAAAATCCGATTATAATTTTATAAATTCGAAAACACGTTTTTAGTATTAAAAACATAATGTATTTTAAATTTATAAAAAACGTTTTTAATTTATAAAAAAAATAATTTTAATTAGTAAAAAAAATCTTTAAAATCATATTATATTTTTCCAAATTCCAAAAACACGTTTTAGAATTAAAAAACGTTTCTAATAATAATTGCAATTTTTATAATTCAACAAAATATTTTCTAAATCTAAAATTCTCAATCTAACAATTCTAATCTCCTAAACCCTAACAAAATTCAATCCACCAAACAAATACACAACAAATCCCATTCCAATCTAAAAACTAACCACGTAAACCTAAAAAACTCTAAGAACTATAAAAACTAACAAGATTTATAAAAAACCCCAAAAACACTTACAAATTATCCATGATTGATGGTGTTGAATGAAGGATTTAGAGAGATTGGGAGTTTAACTTCCGAAATCGACCGGTTTTAGAGAGATAAAATAGAGAAAATCAGTAAGAGAGAGAAAGAGAGAAATGAGGAAGAAGAAGGTTCGCGAATAATAAATCTACAGATTTCCGACGTTATATCCGTCAGAATATTAAAAATTTTGGTTTAGGCGGCTAATCTTTCCGCGGTCACGAAAAAACCAAAGTCCGTCGGAAATTTCCGACGGATTTCTGACGGAATATTGAAAATATTTGGTTTAGGGGGTAAATTTTCCCGCGGTCACAAAAAAACCAAAGTCCGTAGGAAATCAGAATATATACCGTATATTCATTGCATGTGTTTCTATTGGGCCGTCAACCAACACGTGTCGGAGGACCCTAAATCCATCGATAATTTCTGACGGGTTTACGGCGGATTTAGGATATATTTGGGGTTTATGGTTTTGGGTTACATAATAAGGCTTAACTATCCCTAACCTACATTTTTCATTCAAAAAAGTTGTTAATCATTCAATGTTAAACACTTTCTATGGATTTATTAATCTTACAACATAAATCTTAAACATTTCACATAACATCTATATACCTTATACTAAAAGTTTTAGTAACACTTCTATGAAATTTCATAAAATCCATAACACACATTTTTTTTGAAGTTTGACTTGTTAAAGCTATTGTATATACATAATACAAATGTTTAAGACTTTTTCTATAAAAAACCCCCATACCCTAAACCATATTTTGATCATCCGTCGGAAATCCGTCAGAAATTTCTCACGGATTTCCGACGGATTCAGTTTTAGCCGGGGGAATGTCAGTTTTAGTCGGGGAACAAATTCTGACGGATTTTCGACGGACTATTTCTCACGGATTTCCGACGGATTCAGTTTTAGCCAGGGGAATATCAGTTTTAGCCAAGGAAATGTCAGTTTTAGCCGGGAATTTAGTTTTAACCGGGGATTCAGTTTTAGTCTGACAAATTCCGACGGATGTTACTTAGCATTTTTTTGGTACACATTTTGATTTAAAGGATGGGATCGATCGATCCAAAAAATTTGGATCGATCGATGGTCGGTCTAGAAAGTGTGCGCGGTAGGGGATCGTTCGATCCGATCTTGTACAATAATCCATCGGAAATTGTACTGTTCACTAATACTAGCATAATCCACCATTGTATAATTTTCTCCATGATAATACCAAATCTTGTAACCCGTCAAAAACCCATTATAATACAAGTGTGACCATACTTCGTCTATCATGATTAATCTGCGATTCTGACAATTGGTACAAGGCAATAGATTTTATCGGGTTTTTTTTTGCTTTCTTCTGCGTACCCGCAAATGCCATGAATTCCTACAGACCTTGTTTGTATTCTTCCGTAATTAAGTCAGTCTCCGGAATTTGATAAGGCTTGTCCATCCATGCTCGAAAATAATTATAAGGATATGAAGAAGACATGTTGATAATGAATTGTAGATGATAGTTTTTTTGTGATTGTAAATGAGAGGGGTGGATACGTTTTTATAAGAAAATTGTGCGCGATTTCCGACGGATTTCCCACGGATACCGAAAATATTGAAACGGCTATGTAACGTCTACATTCTTTCAAACGGCTACAAAATCCATCTATATTACGTCAAAAATCCGTCGGAAATCCGTTAGAATTATTCCGACGGGCACAACTTTTCGACGGAGGTTAATGTAACATCTATATTCTTTCAAACGGCTAGAACATCCGTCTATATTCCGTCGGAAATCCGTCGGAATTATTCCGACGGACACACTGCGGCGGAAATCCGTCGGATATTTCCGATGGATTTCCGACGGAGGTTAATTTCGTCTGAATTCCGTCGAAAATGCCCATGTTTTCTTGTAGTGAGAGGAAGTGAATTATATTGGGAATCACAGTGGCTATCAAAGGGGCGGATTCAACAACAACTAACGCAACCACCCCAACTTCTCTTACCAAAATCCGAATGTGGAGAACCCACAAGATCAAGTGTATCCACAACAAGGAGCATAACAAAAGAACTTCACTTCTCGACATATACTTCCGACGACTTTCCGACATATATAAACCGTCAGAACCATTTCCAACGGATTACCGACGGCCTATTCCGGACGGATATTTGATCGGAACTACGCGTCGAGAGGTTGTCGGAATTCTGATGGAAACGTTTCCGACGACATTCCGACGGCCATTTATTCCGACGGCTATTTGTCAAAAAAGTTAGTCGGTAATCCGTCAGATAGTCGTCGGAAACGGTTCCGACTGGATTGAACCGTTTCCGACGGTCACTAGTTCCGACAGATATTCCGACGGATCGTTGTCGGGAAAAGCAATCGGTAGTCCGTCTGCACTCCGACGAATTATTTCCGACGAAATTCCGACTGACTGTTTTCGACGGACTTTAATAATTAGTTTTATTAATTTTAATAATTAATTAATTAATTTTATTTGAAATTTATTGAATATTAAGAAAAATATTTTGAAAAGAAATTAATTATTTAAAATTCATTAAACATAAAACAAATATTCATTAAAAATTTAAATAAAATTATTCAAAAAAAAATATAAAACATTTTATTTAAACGGCCGGAGAGTTGTCGGGGTTGTTTTTCTGAAAGAGATGGGGGAAGGCGTCCTGCATGGTCTTCTGCAACTCGGTGAGCTGATTTTGGGTTGAGGAGTGTGCAGACTTTAACTCCGCGACCTCGTTGTCATGGTCTTCCCGATACTCTGAAAGATACCGAGGAATCGAGGAGGAAGATTATTGGGTCGGAAGTCCGCCTAACCCAGCGAATCGACCCTTGACTTGTCGAGTTTCCTACAAAATACTATAAATGTTAGTATTAAAATAAAATTACGAAAAAATTAAAAACAAATAAAAACTTACCGCGAGAACAATTTGGTTGATTTCTTCTGTGGATAACACGTACTCGTTCGAGTCCGACGATCCGTCAAAAGTGAGCTGCGACATCGAAACTTCGTGTTCCGTCTTCTTCTTCTTGCAGGTCTCGACAAGGTGACGCATGTCGGGGTCCTGGATCACACCCGTTTTTTTGTTGGTGTGCCTCCTCTCGATCACTTTAAGGTAGTCGGGTTCTTTGCCGTCTGCCTGGGCCTGTAAAATTTTGTTTAGTAAAAAATAATAATAAACGCAATCAGTAATTAAAAATTGAAATTTCTATTACCATTTCCATCGCCTCGCGTTCGACGGTCTTTGTGCCCTCGTTGTGAATGTAGACCCCCCTTCCCTCCTCGGTCGCTGTTGCGGTTCTTCAATTGTCTTTCGGAGGTCGCCTTCGTCTTCGCCTTACTCCAGTAATCGCAGAAATCCGTCCAAACATGGTCCTCAAGGTCCTTCGGCTTGGCTAAGTCGCGCTTCCACTTCTGCTTCCACTCGTACATATGGTTCGAGTACGAAAGCACGGCATACTTGTCTCATTGCGCAATAACCTACCTCGTAAGATCAGAGTTCCATGTGAACTCTTGCTACATTAAAAAAAAATACATAATGTTAGTTTTCAAATTTAAAATAGAGAAAATGAAAAACAAAACTCCAAAAATTACTTACCGCGAATTTACGGTGCCACACGTCTTTCTCGTCAACAGGCATGTCGGAGTACTTCTTGTACGGTTTGTCCAACATATTGTGTAGCATCCGCAAAATCGCCTTTGTGATCTCAGACGACAACTTAAACCTGCAAACATTTTCAAAATAAAATTAGTACGTTTAAATTAAAAATGTAAATAAATTGAGCTAAAAAGGAAATTTCACTTACCAAGTCCCGCCCTCGAACTTTGGGTTGAGACGGATGCAGTGGTCCCGGTTCGGCTGCAGGACAAGATCCTCGATTCTAATGTTGGACCGAGCAACGGATTGCTGGGAATCATGGACTTCAGTTCCCGAGCTCGATGGTGCAGTAGGCGTAGCTCAAAGCCCCGAGAACGGCGGCCTTGGGAACCGCCCAAACGGAGAGAGTCCTCATCTGCCCTGCGGAAAAAACATAAAACGTTAGTACATCAAAAGTCCCGAGAAGTTCAAAATTCCTAAAAATTTCACAATTTACGAAAATTTCGAAAACCGGAAAATTTTAAATAATCTAAAAATTTTAAAATTCTCTAAAATTTCATAATTCTCGATAATAACGTTGACATATATTTAATCAAGGACCCAATAAATTGAATTAATAATTTGGTTCAATATAATACCTCTCATATTCATCAACTTCGTCGTACTTTGTGAGAATATACATATGCAAATGTTGTCGCTCATGTGGTGAAAGTCTCCGCTTCTTGTCTTTTCCACTAAGTCGTCCAATCTCTAAGAATATATGAGGAACATCGACCGGATAGAAAGGTATTACGCCTCCATCATCATGTCGAGCTGGTCTACGACTCTTCGTTTTGACTTGTGATGGAAAGTTAAACTCGGCAAAATGTGAGGTTTCTTCATTGATGCTCTGTGCGACAATAGACCCCTCCACTTTGCTCAAATTTTCACCTTCTTCTTTAGATGAAACATATAACGTTCGAAAGGATACATCCAACGGTACTGAACAGGGCCCCCAAGCTCTGCTTCTCGAGGGAGATGAATTGTTAGATGTTTCATAACATCAAAGAAGGAAGGCGGAAATATCTTCTCCAAATTGCAAAGGATTACGGGTATATTATTCGCAAGGTTGCGGATACCGTCTGATGTAAGAGAGCGCGAACATATATCTCGAAAAAGGCACCAATCCCTGCATAATAAGTATAACAAATGAATAAATAAAGACTAAAGTATTGTACATGTAAAGTAGTAAAAAAAAATTAATTTAATGATTGTACGTACCTGCAATTGCTTCGTGGACATTACGTGGTAGAAGACATGCAAAGGAAAATGGAAGGAGGCGTTGCATCACAACATGGTAATCATGACTCTTCATCCCAGTAAACTTCCCTTCTCCATGATCAACGCAGTTTCGAAGGTTAGATGCGTATCCGTCAGGGAATCTAACACTATCAGAAATCCAGTTAAAAAACTCGGCCTTTGAAGGTTCATCTAGCCGAAAAGCTGGGACATGAGCATTCCCGTTCCCTGTCACATGTAGTGCTCTACGAGAACAAATGTATGGCAAGTCCAATATAGACTTCAAATTGTCCTTCGTCTTCCCTTGAACATTGAGAACGGTGTTCATAATGTTGTCGAAATTTTTTTTCTCAGTGTGCATCACATCCAAATTATGCCTCAAAAGATGGTCCTTCCAATAAGGCAAACCTCAGAAAATACTCCTCTTGTGCCAATTATGTACGTTGCCACAACCATCAACAGGATGATGCCCGTTACCACCACAATCATCCTTCCTCTCTACACCAAAATCTCTGAACTGAGTCAACAAATACTCTCCATCTAACTCAGGAGGTGGACCATCAACAACTTTCCGGTTCTTCCTAAACAATGTCGTGCTCCGACGAAAAGGATGATCGCTTGGTAGGAATCGCCTATGACAATCAAACCTAGACGTTTTGTGTCCGTGCTTCAACTGGAGCGCATCTATGTTATCTTGACAGTACGGGCACGATAACCTTATGTGCGTTGTCCATCCTGATAACATGCCATATGCTGGGAAATCGCTAATGGTCCACATTAGTACCGACCGCATAACGAAATTCTGCTTACAAGAAACATCAAACACCTCAACACCTTGGTCCCATAACATTCGAAGCTCATAAATCAATGGCTGCAAAAACACATCAAGTGATCTCTACGGATGTTCTGGTCCAGGAACGAGAATGCTAAGGAACACGAACTCTCGTCTCATGCACAAAGATGGCGGCAAATTGTAAGGTGTTACAATTACTGGCCACAAAGAATATTGTATGACGTGCTTCCCAAAAGGGTTGAAACCATCGGTACATAATCCAAGGTATACGTTCCTCGCCTCATACGCAAAACTGGGATACATTGACTGAAAATATTTCCATGCTTCTGCGTCTGACGGATGAGTGATTTCTCCATCCGTTGTATGCTCTGCATGACATCTCATTGCTCCCGCTGTGCGCTCTGGCTGATATAACCTCTTCAAGCTCTCTGGTAACGGCAAATACCACATCCGTTTTTATGCCACTGACACTCTTCCACCTGTTTCCTTATACCGAGGTTTGCAACAAAAACGACATGTCGAACGGTCTGCGTCCTCTCTTCAGTAGAGCATAAAATTGTCGATGCATACATCTATCATGTGATACGGCAATCCTAGACCTTGAACAAGTTTCTGTATCTCATAGTATGTTGCCGGTGCAAGATTATCTTCTGGCAAAATATCTTTCACAAAATCAGCGATTGCATCCACGCACTCCTCACTCAAATTGAAATCCGTCATTGTAGGTTCTTCTAAGCTAGTGTTATCTCCAATATAATGTTCACTAGTACTAGCATTATTATCGACCATTGTGTCATTTTCTCCATGATAATGACAAATCTTGTAATTCGGCACAAACCCATGACAATACAGGTGTGACCATACTTCATCTATCACGATACATCTACGATTCCGACAATTAGTACAAGGGGGCAGTAGATTTTACTGTTTTTTTGCTTTTTTCTGCGTACCCGTAAATCCCATGAATTCCTGCAGACCTTCTTTGAATTCCTCCGTAACGAGGTCAGTGTCCGTAATTTGATGAGGCTTGTCCATCCATGATCGAAAATAATTATAAGGATCTGAAGAAGACATTTTGGTAATGAATTTTAGATAAGAGGTTTTTTTTTTTTGGTGATTGTAAATGAGAGGGTGGATACGTTTTTATAAGAAAATTGTGTGTGATTTCCAACGGATTTAAATGTAGATATTTATGATGTTGGCAACATGTCGTCAACGTCAACATATGTCGAACATCCGTCGGAAGTCCGTCGGCAACATGTCGGCAATATTATCATATGTCGAGCTACCGTCGAAAATCCGTCGGAAAATTTCCGACGGATCTCTGTCGTCGGAAATCCGTCGGAAATTGTCAGACGGCTATATTTCATCGGAAGTCCGTCGGAAATGTCCGACGAGTTTCCGACGGGTTAACTTTTCTGACGGATATATTTATCGTTGAATTCCCGTCGAAAATCCGTCGAAAATTTCCGATGAAGTTATGGCCGTCGGAAATTCTGTCGGAAATGACCATGTTTTCTTGTAGTGCTAGGATCAAGCAAATTGAAGGCAAGGGTACTTCTTCATCATCTCATCCTCAAGGTACATTGTCCGGCTAACCCGAAACAAATCCAAAGGAATATTGCAATGTTATATTCTCCAATGATGAGCATAAACACACAATTGAGAAGTTCTTAGGACTACTCTATAGTCCAGAAGATGACGACCTTCCATCTAGAGAGATTCCGGATACTAAGACTTTTCGGTCTTAAAAGAGGTATCAATATCTCTAAATACAAGTAGTATAAGAGGTTATCAATCCGTATTAGTAGATGACTCTAAGCATTAAGAATGCAAGGAACCTATGTAAGTTAAGCTAATAAAAAGGGTTTTGTAATTAAGTATCCAATTTAAAACAAGTAAAGCAACTAAACAAGATGTAAATCAATAAGCAAAAGCGGATTCAAAGATGGGATTATGGATATAAGATAACCCAAGTTCAATTCATGATGTTCATTTACTCAAACAAGCTAATCCCTAGGCATAAGACCCTTAACTTGACTAATTCTCTTTCAAGCAATTAATCACTATGCTAATCACCCAATCCATTAACAAACTCTCATTTGTGGATCATTGATTAGCAAGCATTAAGTTTAAATAAACAAGATCAACCAAAGATATACCCTTGACAACTATTATCATAGGCTAGGAGTATAAATCTCTTGTTTAGTTCATCAAGGCATTTCATCAAACACTTGGTGTGCATGAAATACCTTATGATCTAGACCTACTTTTTCAAGCTAGATCTAACCTTAAGAACACTAAACAAGAAGGGATATAAGAATATCTAACCCTAAACACCATGAATCAAGCCTTGGATCATCCTAATCTACCCCATCTCTAAACCCTAAAAGACTACTCAAGACACATTAAGAACCAACCAAAATCGATGGTGATGGAGGTTGAATCCATGGATGGAAGATGAATAATCAAGGTAGAAGATTGGTTTATGAGGAAATTGTTTCTTTGGAGTGGTTTATGAGCAAATTGTTTCGCTCTAAAACCAGATTGGTTTCCCTCGAACTTGTACCCACCTTGCTGATTGTTGTTGTTAAAGTTTCGGTTGTTGTTGTACCCAAATCGCTGACCCTGAAAACCAGAACCACCAACATAGTTAACATCCTCTACTTCATCTTCTTCCACATTCACGACCTCCTCAGCAAAGTGTACTGATTTCTTCGTCTTCCCCATCAGAAGGTTGCGCACAGAGTCCAACTTGGCTTGAACTTCAGCAATATGCGATCCATCCATACTCCCAGTCTGCTTCCTGCGCTCAAAATCTGCATTCTTGGTACTATTGCTAGATGCCAAGTTCTCAATAAGCACATAAGCGTCGTCAGGATATCTGGTGTTGAAGTTTTCATTGCTCGAAGCATCCAAGGCCATATGATACCTTCAATCAATCCCTCTGAAGAAGATACCCATAAACTGAACATTAGTGTACCCATGATGTGGACAATCCCTCTGATATTACCTGAATCTGGTCCAAGCAGCCTTAAACGCTTCAGTCGCTCCCTGAGAAAACTGGGAGATCTTATTCCTGAGCTCCTCGGATCTGGCATCATCATAAAAATTGTTCAGGAAGGCATTCTTAGTCTCTTCCCAGGTAGTCAGAGATCCATGCGGTAACTGCTTCAGCCAATAAGCTGCATCTCCACCAAGAGAGTATGGGAAGAGCTTGCAGAATAGGAAATAATTGGATACTCCATTGTATTTGATGCTAGTGACCAAATCCTCAAACTTCTCAATGTGATCCATAAGGTGTTCATGAGAAAGACCATGAAAAGGGTGCTCACCAACAAGAGTGAAGTATGCAGGTTTCAGCTCAAAGTCATTCCTCTGAAAAGCAGGAGGGCGAATCGCTGATCGATTGGCATAGAACTGATCATGCCTGTTGTATTCACCAATTGTTCTACCACGATTAACCGCAGCATTCCCAACATTCACAACAGCTGCATGGGCAACGACGTTTCCAGCTTCATCAAGTCGTTGCCCTCTCTCATTGCACAATTGACCCTCTTGGTCTCTCAGAGCTCTGGTATCATCACGAGTCAATACTGATATATCAACGTTTTTACCCTGTTTAGGCCATGATATAAGTCCTTTTATAGAGTCTTTTCTAGTGTTTTGTAGTATTTTAGAGTCTTTTACAGGTCTTAGCACATTTGGAGCATTATTGGAAGTATTGGAGCTTTCTGGAGCAGTTTGGAGCAAGGCTGAAGTTCGTGTCGCTGAGTATCTGATTTTACGTCAGGTATCGATCGATACCCCCTGGTATCGATCGATACCCATCGCAGCATGACTATGACACGCGACTTAATGAAGATTTGAATAACTGCAGATTTGCCCCAGAAGTCTTTAATAATTACAAGAAGCCCCAATTCGTGTTTTAAGTTATAAATAGGATTTTACAGCCACTTGTTTAGGCTATGCTTTATTTTCTGTGTTTATTTTACTCTGGGTTTGAGAGACAAGTCTGAATCTCCCTTCGTCCGAGATCAGATCTCAAAACCTTTGTGATTATTCTATTGATGATTTATTCAAACATGTTGTCTTCAATCTCCATGTCTGAGTAGATCACCTGTTAGGTTTAGGGTTTTCTCATAGGGATTTCTTTGAATGCTAGGTTGATTATCTGTTAGGATTCACTACCTGAATTAGTTCTTCACCTTAGGTTGTGTTCAAAGCTTGTTCTAGATTAGCTACCTAGAATATAGATCTTAGGATAATTGATTAGGCACGAGAGTGCGATTAATTACCTGATAGAACCTAGGTGAGCAAATTAATTATTCGCAAAGAGATTTGGTTTAATTAATTTGTGAACATATCAAACTTGAACTTTAAAGCTGATTTAGAATTTAGGATTCGCAAAGAGATTTGGAATTCCTAGGATTTAGATTTAGATAGTTTTCGCAACGAGAGTTGGTTAATTATATTTTAGTGATTTGAGTTCTAGAACCGTGCTTAATCTGAATCCTGTTAGTTAATTAAGCTGCATTCATTGATTTCCTGAGAAAACCCTGAGCCTATATTTCCTCCATTAATTTACAAACGCTTTTACTTGCAATCTTGTTTTCAATTACCATCTTTTGATTTAGCTTATTTTGGATCTATACAATCTATTGTGTGATAACTGAGTTCTTGTGTTCGACCCCTGATTTACTACAACAACTGCTTTAGTACTATTTAGGGTATTAAATTGAGCATATCAATTTTGGCGCCGTTTCCGGGGACTCAATTCGCCGTTAGATTTTAGCTAAGACATTCGTCTAAATCGTCCGAGTATCGATCGATACCCTTGAGTATCGATCGATACCCGACGTAAATTTCAGTTACTTACGTTCTTGATTTTCTGTTTTCAGGTGCATGCCTTATCGAGAAACCAGAAGCAACAAGAACGCTTAGCTAGTTGATCTATCACTGGAACAACTAGCACTTGTGGAACGCACAAACAAGAAATCAGCTAAGATGAACAACAATCAGTTGGTTCGTGATGCAGCTGGTGCTTACAGAGACCAAGAGGGTCGGTTTGTGCAATGAGCAAGGACAACGTCTGAATGGAGAGGGGATCGTCATACCACCTGCTGCTGTTGTCGCTTCGAATGTCGCTGGGAACGCGAGGAATGACGTGGTTATTCGTGGAAGGACAATTGGTGAGTACAACAGGCCATACCAGTTTTTTGCCAATCGGTCAGCGATTCGTCCTCCTGCGTTCGAGAGGAATGACTTTGAGCTGAAGCCTGCTTACTTTACTCTTGTGGGACAGCATCTCTTTCATGGTCTTCCTTATGAACATCCGATGGACCATGTGGAGAGATTCGAGGACTTGGTCACTAGCATCAAGAGCAATGGAGTGTCCTATGACTATCTCTTCTGCAAGCTTTTCCCCTACTCTCTAGGTGGAGAGGCTACTTACTGGCTGAGGCAGCTACCTCCTGGTTCGCTAACTACTTGGGAGGATACTAAGAGAGCCTTCCTGATCAACTTCTACGATGATGCACGATCTGAGGATCTGAGGAACAAAATCTCCCAATTTTCTCAAGGACCTACTGAGGCGTTCAAGGCTGCTTGGACGAGATTCAGATCGTATCAGAGAGATTGTCCACATCACGGATACTCTGATGTGCAGCTGCTGGGTATCTTCTTTCGAGGAGTAGATTGGAGGTATCAGATGGCTCTGGACTCTTCAAGCAATGGTAATTTCAACACCAGATATCCTGAGGACGCCTATGTGTTGATTGAGAACTTTGCATCTAGTAGTAGCACCAAGAGCGCAGACTTTGAGCGCAAGAAGCTGGCTGGTAACATGGATGGGTCACAGATCGCTGAAGTTAAAGCTCAGCTGGATTCTATGCACAGTCTTCTGCTGGGAAAGACAACAAAGGCCGTCCACTTTGCTGCTGAGAATGAAGTGGAAGATGTTAACTACATTGGTGGTTCTGGTTTTCAGGGTCAGCGATTTGGGTACAACACCAATCGAAACTTCACCAACTATGCTCAGCAAGGAGGGTACCAATCCCCACCACCCAAAGCTCCTGAGAGCAAGATTGAGGCTATGCTTGAACAGCTGGTTCAAGGGCAGGAGAAGATGACAGTAACCTTCAATGGGAAACTGGATGCTGTGTACACCGATTTGAGTGGAAGGATCGAGGCTCTCAATACCAGTCACAGGATGCTGGAAACGCAAGTAGCTCAGACTGCAGCAAATGCCAAGGGAAAGACGGTTCATTCACACAATGCTCACGTCAATGCAATCACTTCAACTGCAGAAAATTTCGATGAGGATCCTGAAATCACCAGAGTATCGATCGATACACCCTTGTATCGATCGATACCAGCCCAGACACTTGCTCGAATGGATCCAAAAACCTGTGTATCGATCGATACTCCCAAGGTGTCGGTCGATACTGAGGCGATTTCTGAGGAGGTGCCTGAGATTCCAACTGTGGTGCCTATAGTAGCTGCAGAACGAGTGTATATACCCAGGATACCTTATCCTATACCTCGTATTATGACAAAGAAGGAATGGGAGGACGCTAGATGCAAGGCTTTGCTGGATAAGCAGAATGTGGAGCTTCCTTCTGATGATGATGTATCTGCCAGGGATGATTCAACTGCAGTAGTATCGATCGATACCCTACCTGGTGTCGATCGATACCCCTCGCAGAACGAGCCAGAAATTGTGAAAACACCTGAGTTGATTGAAGAAAGAGTTCGCAAGCCTAAAAAGCTGAATCCTATTCCTCAACACCTCAGAGATCCCATCACTCCAAAGCAGCTGCGTGGCTTTGAGAAGAGGGTACGAAGGATACCTCACTCGTTCACTTTTGAAAAAGCTCTAGAAGGCTGGCCTCTGCTAAGTCACTTCAAAGATTGCAGAAAAACTCTGGAAGAGATCGAAGTGCTCTTTATCGAAGCTAAACGCAAGTTACTAGCGCTGAGGGAGTTGACCCAGAGGGAAGACTCAGCGAAATTCGCGGTTCCATGCTCTATCTCTGGAGTTAATTTCAAAGATTCTCTCGTTGACTCAGGGGCTAGTGTCAATGTCATCTCAAGGGCAATTGTAGAGCGGTTGGGGGCTGATATTCGATCTCCCAAGACATCTATCATGTTTGCGAACGATTCCACCTCACTTCCATATGGTGAAATTTCTGCTTTGCTGGTCAAAGTAGAAGATTGTCTGGTGCCTACTGATTTTCAGGTTGTGGAGATGAGTGCGATATCTTGTATGCCTTTGCTCCTGGGACGACCGTTTATGGCTACTGCTGGCGCGATCATAAACACGCCTAATAAGAGAATCTCTTTCTCTTAAATTGATGGAGGGGTCTATTATGATGTCATTCTCCCTAGGAGTGCTCCCACACATGTCTCTAGCATCGAGGTTGTCACGGGATAGTCGCTAGCAATTGATATTTTGGAAGAGCCTCCTGATGAGCCTACTGTCGCAGACATTTCAGCTAAACCGCCCAGCATCCCCAATGAAGTTGTCAAGCAGACTAAGGCAACAAAGAAGAAGGGCAAGCGCATAAGAGTCGAGAATCTCCATGTCACTTTAATCCCTCAGAAGAGTGATGGGAATTCGATTGAGTATAGGGTCAAGTGCAAAGGAGATTCGAAGCCATTCTCTAAGGCTATAATTCTTCTTACTTCGGAGCTGAAAGAGAAGGGAAAAGAGTTCGTGGAAGGCATGTTGAGCAAAACTCTGAAGCTAACAATGTCAAGTTGTGGAGCCTGTTTTGGTGCAAGCTCTCACTCTTATCCAGCCTGAAGGTTACAATCAAGCTATTGATGTTAAACGAGCGCTTGGTGGGAGGCAACCCACATGTGAGTTTTTATTTCTTTTATTTTTCGTTTTTGTGTCTTGAGTGAATCAGATTGGAGCAAACGAGGAGAAGCTGAACTGGCCTTGACGAAATCGCCAGGGTATCGATCGATACCCTGTTGGTATCTGTCGATACCCTGCAGGCAATGATGAAATTATGTGTCGACTTAAGCCTGTATCGATTGATACAGGCTGTGTGTCGGTCGATACTCTATGTTCCAGCAAGGTAACTTTTTGTTTTTCCCAATTTTATTATGTTCTTTTGTTTTCTTTCACTGACTCTAGGCTAGATAACACTGGGGACAGTGTTGTTCAAGTCTGGGGGAGGTGTCTGCTGACATTGTGTTTGTTTTTCTTAGAGTCAGTCGTTTTATCGAGTCAAAATTGTTTTATTGAGTCAAAACTTGTTGGAGATAATGATCATGTGCTTGAACCTATTGATTTGATTTTGTTTTTGAGTGCACAGTGTTACAGGATCAGTTCTAGATCGACTAATGAAAAATCCAAAGACTGACCAGTTGACTAGAAAACATCCATGTCTCCAGCAGAGTTCTTCTGAAGCCTGAGCCAAATTTTTGCACTTCATCAATGTGGTTAGTGTTCATAGAGCTTGATTCATCATTCATATCTGATAAAGGAACCCATGTGTTTAGAGTTATGGTATCTCTCTCCCCTGTTATAAGTTGATAAATAAGAGCATAAAAGATTGAAATGATTTTCTTCTGAGTAGAGGGTTAGGAAAATTTCCAGCGATCCCATTATTCTACTTAAGAGGGAATGATCACACAAAGGATTGGAAGCGAGGCTAGGATTTTCCTATGATGCCATTATTCGCCTACATCCTTTGATACATAGAGAGGGAAGAACCGGGGATTTGGTGGCAAACACCATCAATACTCGCGTCTCATACCTTGATGTGTATATGCTAAGCTGAAAATAAAAAAAAAATAAGAACATAATAAGAAATAAGTCTGGGGGAGAGAAATTGATACAAAAAGTGTGAAAAAGGGTGGTTCCTTGTCATGATATTGTCTGGTAAAGAATCTAGAAGGTTCTTGAACATTAACTGCAGCGATGAAACTGGCGATGAAGGTTTTACTTGAACAAAGCTGTGGGATAATGTATGGAGTCTGGAAAAACTGCGAATTTCTACGGAGAAGTACATGGTGGTTAGATCGAAAGCTGGTTAGGTGACATTTGGGTACTTGGAAAGAAGGTCATTTCGATGGTTCATGAACAGGTGAGTCTCCGCGTTTTCAAACCTCTTTCTCTGGTTTAGTCTTCTATTTGCTTGAGGGCAAGCAAAAGGCTAAGTCTGGGGGAGTTGATATATCAACGTTTTTACTCTGTTTAGGCCATGATATAAGTCCTTTTATAGAGTCTTTTCTAGTGTTTTGTAGTATTTTAGAGTCTTTTACAGGTCTTAGCACATTTGGAGCATTATTGGAAGTATTGGAGCTTTCTGGAGCAGTTTGGAGCAAGGCTGAAGTTCGTGTCGCTGAGTATCTGACTTTACGTCAGGTATCGATCGATACCCCCTGGTATCGATCGATACCCATCGCATCATGATTATGACACGCGACTTAATGAAGATTTGAAGAACTGCAGATTTGTCCCAGAAGTCTTTAATAATTACAAGAAGCCCCAATTCGTGTTTTAGGTTATAAATAGGATTTTACGGCCACTTGTTTAGGCTATGCTTTATTTTATGTGTTTATTTTACTCTGGGTTTGAGAGACAAGTCTGAATCTCCCTTCGTCTGAGATCAGATCTCAAAACCTTTGTGATTATTCTATTGATGATTTATTCAAACATGTTGTCTTCAATCTCCATGTCTGAGTAGATCACCTGTTAGGTTTAGGGTTTTCTCATAGGGATTTCTTTGAATGCTAGGTTGATTATCTGTTAGGATTCACTACCTGAATTAGTTCTTCACCTTAGGTTGTGTTCAAAGGTTATTCTAGATTAGCTACCTAGAATATAGATTTTAGGATAATTGATTAGGCACGAGAGTGCGATTAATTACCTAATAGAACCTAGGTGAGCAAATTAATTATTCGCAAAGAGATTTGGTTTAATTAATTTGTGAACATATCAAACTTGAACTTTAAAGCTGATTTAGAATTTAGGATTCGCAAAAAGATTTGGAATTCCTAGGATTTAGATTTAGATAGTTTTCGCAACGAGAGTTGGTTAATTATATTTTAGTGATTTGAGTTCTAGAACCGTGCTTAATTTGAATCATGTTAGTTAATTTAGCTGCATTCATTGATTTCCTGAGAAAACCCTGAGCCTATATTTCCTCCATTAATTTACAAACGCTTTTACTTGCAATCTTGTTTTCATTTACCATCTTTTGATTTAGCTTATTTTGGATCTATACCATCTATTGTGTGATAACTGAGTTCTTGTGTTCGACCCCTAATTTACTACAACAACTGCTTTAGTACTATTTAGGGTATTAAATTGAGCATATCAAATACCACTGGGTTATTCATCTCTGCTGGCTTCTTTGTTATTCTGTTTGTACGTTCCAAGTTTGCTTGCTCCTTGTTGGAAAGATAAAGTAGCTCAGTGCGCTTGCTCCTTCGGGTTTTGCGAGTGGGCATACACCTGAAGCACAAAAGACTAGATACGTAAGTAACCAAAAATCAAAAACAGCACGACGAGTATCGACCGACACCAATGGTATCGATCGATACCGACGAACTTAGTCGAAACTCGATAGCTAAAATCTAATGGCGATTTTTAGAGTCCCCGGCGACGGCGCCAAAATTTGATAAGCTAATATATAATACCCTAAAAGTACTAAACTGTAGTTGCAGTATATTTAGGGGTCGAATCACAAAAACTCAAGAAAATTACACAATAGACCAAATAGTTTCGAATCAAGCTAAGCAATTCAGTTGAAACAAAAGAAATAAAAAGTAGAAAAGGTTGTAAAATCGATGGGAAGAATATAGGCCCAGGGTATTTCTCAGGAAATCAATGAATCCAGATAACTAATCAGTCAGGATTCAGATTTAGCGCGGTTCTTGAACTCAAATCACTAAGCTATAATTAACCAAATGTCAGTGCGAGAATTATCTAAATCTAAACTTCAGAATCCCAAATCTTTTTGCAAATTCCTAAGAATAAATCAGCCTTAATATCGAGTATGATATGTTCAAAATCAACTAAACCAAATCTCTTTGCGAATAATTAATTTGCTCACTAAGGTTATGTCAGATTTCTCAATTGCACTGTCGTGCCTAATTGATTAACCTAAGATCTAAGTTCTAGGTGATCAGGCCAGAATTAGCTTTGAGAGCAACCTATAGTAACATATAGTGAAGAACTAATTCAGATGGTGAATCCTAACTAATCAATTACCAGCAATCAGAGAAATCCCTATGAGAAAACCCTAAACCTAAGATGGATCTACTCAGACATGGAGAATGAAACAATCAACATAACTGAATAGATCATTAAATTAAACAATAAGAAAAAGAGTAACAAGAGGGTTCAAAATCTTTTCTCAGACGAACAGAGTTCTGACTTGTCTCCCTCACAAAGCTCTCTCTCTCAAAACCAAAGTAGAATAAAGCGTAGCCACCAAAAGTGGCTGAAAAACCTAATAAATAACCTAAGACACGTTTTGGGGCTCCTTGTAAATAATAAAGTCTTCTGGGGCAGATTACAAATTCTTCAATCTTCTAACAATCGCGAATCGTGTCATTCTGCAATTTGTATCGATCAATACTAGTGATATCGGTCGATACTCGGGTATCAAATCGGCTGTCTCAGCTACACGATCTTTGCTTTGCTCCAAAAGCTCCAATATCTCCAATTATGCTCCAAACGTGCTAAAATCTGAAAAGACTCTAAAACACTGCGAAAACACTAGAAATACTCTATAAAAGGACATATATCATGGCTAAAAGGGGGTAAAATTCATGATATATCAGCTCCCCTTTTCATCTCAAGGCATTTTGCCTTCTCAAACCCACACATGCTTCTTGTGTTTTCGCTTCACCCTCTTCTCACATTGGGGATCGACTTCTTCTTCCTTGATGTCATGGTTTGGTGCTTCTTTGTTTTGACTTAGCTCTTCGTTTCTTCATTTTTATTCACGCCTCTTCTCATCTTTGATGCTTGGCCTTTTTGACTTTCTTCTTTTTCCTTAGGATATCTTATTCTTAGAGCTAGTCTTATTATTTTCTTTTTGCACCAACCAATCTATATAAATTTGATCCCCTTTTCCTTTCTCCTTTTTCATCTTTTCCAATCCACATTACCATTCCACACATATCCGATCACCAAGTTTCAAAACCGTTTCCCCCAAACTTGAACCAATACCCGTCACCCTAGCTAGCCTATTCCTAGATTAACTCCGTGATGATGGAGCTAAGTCTACATGAGAATTCCCTCTTGTCGCCCTAAACCTAACACGTTTTGCCAAGTTTGTTCGAAAGAAAATGCCTCACAATTCACACACTAATAACAATGGCTAGAAAGAAGGTTGAGGTTAAGGTAGGGGAAACCATTCCAATGATGGATATGGCTACTTGGATAAACAAGAGTGGTAAAAAGGAAAAAGATTATCCAAGTATGTATAAGTGATCCACGAATTCATTTAAAATTGCATAAACACAATAATTACTAGTCAAGATTAGGGTTATCACTTAGATGAGATTGGATGCAATTCAAGCATGCTTTAATCAAGGCAAGTATGATGATACATGAGAACTAAGAATGGTGCATCTTTACTTTCATACTAACTTAAATGCATCAAACAACTATGAACGTGAATTAATTTCTTAAAGTGCTACCCTACAAGGAAGATTCATCATTGTTCCCATGCATATGCAATGAATCCTAAGTATGCAATCCTAGACTCAATGTACAAATGCAAATGCATCTCTAAAAACAACCAAAATGACTTCTTTTTGTGTTTCAATTTTCAAAATTTTCAAATTTTTTTGTTTGTTTTTCTATGCCTTAGATGAATGCATGAGACTCAAAATGCAAAACTCAAAATAAGACACAATAAATGATATTAGATACCGGTCCCTCTCCCAAACTTAAATCGCAACGTCCCTGTGTGAGATAAATTAAAGGAAGAGACCCAAAAATAATAAAATAAAATGCTAGACTCAAGTAAAAGAAAAAAAATATGTACAAGGTTTTGGAGTGATACCTCAAAAGCTTTCAGATGGGGAAGAATACCCCATCGAGTATGAAGGATTGCTAGAGCACGGAGATGGTGTCGTCATTGTCTTTCTCTTGGCCGCTTTCACCTCGTAGGAGGATGGAATGTACTCGTCGTCGTGAATCACCAACACTCCTCTATGTATTTGAAGACGTTGGTCCAACGGTGTAGAACGTTCTTCAATCTCCTATTGCTCCACCGTGCTGATAAGCTCAAATTAATACCCTATAAGTACTAAAGCTTTGTCGATTGTAATACTTAGGGGTCGAGTCCACAGAGACTCACGGAAACACACAATATATTGTATAGATGAAAATTAAGCTAAGTGATCAATGGAATTGAAAGCAAATACGTAAATTAAACAAGATGTGATTCGATTGGGAGAAAGATAGGTTCAGGGTATTTCTCAGGAAATCAATGAATGCAGATAAACTAACTAATCAGGTTTCAGGTTACGCACGGTTCTTGAACTCAAATCACTGAAATATAATTAACCAACTCTCGTTACGAGAATTATCTAAGTCTAAATCCTAGAATTCCAAATCTCTTTGCGAATCCTAAAGTCTAAACCAGATTTTAGTTCAAGTTTGATTTGTTCACAAAACAACTAAACCAAATCTCTTTGCGAATAGTTATTTTGCTCACTCTAAGTTCTATCAGGTTTCTCAATTGCACTCTCGTGCCTAATCGATTAACATAATATCTAAGTTCCAGGTGATCAATCTAGAATTAGCTTTGAGAACAAACTAAAGCAAAGAACTAATTCAGATTATGAACCCTAAATAACAATTCAACCTAGCATTCAAAGAAACCCCTTATGAGAACCCTAAACCTAACAGGAGATCTACTCAGACATGGACATTGTAACAATAAATATGACTAAATAAATACTTGAATAAATAATAAAGAAGAGAGTAAAACAAGGGTTCGAAATCTTCTCTCGGACGAACAGAGTTTCAGACTTGTCTCCCTTCCTAAGCTCTCTCACAAAACCAAGGTAAAAATAAAACGTAGAATAAAACTTGTATCAAGCGTCCTAGCCAAAGTGGCTGAAAAACCTAATAAATAACTTAAAATACATTTTGGGGCTTCTTGTAAATAATAAAGTCTTCTGGGGCAATTTGCAGTTTCTTAAATCTTCAAATAAGTTGCGATCCTTCTGTCTCTTCGACGGGTATCAATCGATACCATAAGTGTATCGATCGATACTAATGCATCAAATCGGTGTCTCAGCTACAAGATCTCTGCTTGACTCCAAATATTTCCAATAATGCTTCTATATAACCAGAATGCTTCAATATTTCCAATAATGCTCCAAACATACCTAAAACCTGAAAAGACTCTAAAAGACTCCAAAATACTAGAAAGACTCTATAAAAAGGACTTATATCATGGCTTAAAACGGGTAAAAACCATGATATATCAACTCCCCCAAACTTAGCATTTGCTTGCCCTCAAGCAAACAGAAAGCTAAACAAGGAAAAGAGGTTTGAAAAACACAGCGACTCACTTGTTCTTGAAGCGTTGCAATGACCCTTTTCCTTGGTGCTCCATATATCATGTAACCAGTTTCGAATCTAACCACCATGTACTTCTCCGTAGACATTCGCAGCTTCCTAGACTACACACATTATTTCACAGCATCGGTCAATCAAGCTCATCATCGCCAGTTTCATTGATGCGATTAATACCAAGAACCTTCTAGATTCTTTCCCATAAAGTATCATGACAAGGAACCATCCAATTTCACACTTTCTGGTATTATTTTCTCTCCCAGACTTATTTCTTATTATGTTATCTCGCATATGCTTATTAAAGGTAACGCGAGTATTGATGGTGTTTGCCACCGAATCCCCGGTTCTTCCTTCAAAAGTAATCAAAGGTGTAGGCGAATAATGGTATCACATGAAATTTTCCTAACCTCGCTTCCACCTTTGTGTGATCATTCCCTCTGAAGTAGAATAATGGGATCGCTGGAAATTTTCCTAACCCTCTACTCAGAAGAAAATCATTTCATCTTTTAATGCATCTTATTAATTAATTTGTAACAGGGAGATAAATACCATTACTTTAAACACGTGGGTTCATTTGTCAGATACGAATGAGGAATCAAGCTCTATGGATATTAATCACATCAATGAAGTGCAAAAATTTGGCTCAGGTTTTAAAGAACTTTGCTATAAACATGAGTGTCTTCTAGTTAACTGGTCAACCTTTGGATTTTTCATTAGTCGACCTAATACTGATTCTGTAACAATGGTCACTCAAAAGCAAAGTCAGAACAATAGAGTCAAGAAAAAGATCACAGTCTCCAACAGGTTTTGACTCAATAAAACCAATTTTGACTCAAAAACGACTAACTCTAAGAAAAACAAAAACAAAAATAATGTCAGTGACTACCTCCCCCAGACTTGACCAACATTGTCTCCAGTGTTATCTAGCCTAAGGTTGGTGAAAGAAACAAAAGATCAGAGTGGAATCATGAAGAATAAGAAGTTACCGTAATGGACCGTCGAGTATCGACAGACACACGGCCTGGTATCGATCGATACCAGGACACAGGTCCTCAAATCATCGACAATTGGTCAAATGTTACGCCCGATTTTGTGTCAAACGATCCAAGTGTTATGGTTTCCACTGTTAAATCACTCAAACACAAGTCAGATGAAACAAAAGATCATAGATGCATAATCCACAAAGTTCAAAATCAAAAGAAAATGCAGACATAAAATTCAAAAGTTCAAAAGAAAATAAAAAGAAAAAGAAAAAGAAAAATCAAACGTGATAATCATGAGAGGGGAAACTAATCCTCCTCGTCAGAAGTGTCATCTTCAGCAGTATGAGACGGTCCTTCTCCTGAAGGTGAGCGTGGGCTAGGAGGACAGATGCATCCACACCGTGAAATATGGTTCCAGATGCTCTGGAGACTCTCCACCACATACCTCTGAAAGGCAGCTTGCTCCATGGGAATCGCAAGTGGTGGGGGGAAAGTACTCGCGAAAGATGGAGGATGGCGTGCACGTCGAGATCGACCACCAACAAGGTCAGATACTAGCTCATCCTCAGCAGCAACAGGTATGCTCGTAGAAGAGCCTCAGCCCTGGCGAGTGCGAGGTGCAACAATCAATATGCTCGGGTCAGGCGCAAAACGCAGCTGATCGGGATCGTCACCAATGTCCGTCAGCGCTCTGTTGGGGAGGTGAGTCAGAAAAAATCCACCTGTGTTGGAGAAACACCAACGTCGCTCAGGGTTCAACCACCTGAGGTTCTGCAGATGCCTCTCATCCATAACAGTGCGTGTGGTGACTATCGAACAGCTCGTTGTGTTAATACTGAAGTGCTGGAAGATAGGGGTAAGCAGACTACCCACTGTCTCGGTCTTCCGAGCTGTACCGCGACCGACACCCAAGAATGGTTTGGTCTTCAGAGAGACCAGGTGATGTGCAAAGATTGCTCCTAGGTTGACCTCGAGATCAAGTTCAGGCCACTCATAGTTCTCGTCATCAATGATATCTCCAATAGCAATGGAGAACATAATAATCTCAGAGAGCCGCATCTTATTAGGCTACATCTTGCACAGAATAGTGTTGCTCAGAATCCTAACCAGGCAGCGCAGAACAGGATGGCGCATATCCATCTGAGTGGAAGTCTTGGAGTAATAGGCTCCGTTCCCGAAATGATCCTAGAAAACCTGCACATCGAGAAACTGAGTAGGTAGAGCAACCTTCCTGAAGTCCCTGCGGAAACCATAGATGTCGCACATCAACTGAGTACGTAGAGCAACTTTCTCGAGAAACTGAGTAGGTAGAGAAACTTTCTCGTTCCTCTTAGGCCAAGGAGCCCGAATTGTGGCAGTTGGTACCACATGATCAGCGGGAACTGAGGGTGGTGATGGTGGGATTTCATGCAAGGAAGAATGCGGACCCTCAATATTATCTAACGCTCCATCGATCTGCACTCTGTAGTGGTGGTTTCCGAAATCACCGGTCACTACACCTCTCCGCCAATGTAAACCATCCCAGATTTTGACACGTTGACACAAGCGGAATTCCTTTGGTGGTGGGTTTGAGCTTGATGCAGCATCCGTTCATGTAGACATCTGAAATCAAAGACAAAGTTCACAACAAACGCATAATAAGCATCGAGTCCAATCAATACAGCAACAACCAGCAACAATTTTCTCAAAATTCCATCATTGCCCGCAGGGTATCGACCGACACTAGCAGGGTATCGATCGATACTCTGGCAATTTCGAACCAGAATCTCACACAGCAAAAATGGTCAAGGAATGCACTGAGTATCGACTGATACCAGGTGGTATCGATCGACACTCAAGACATCGCGAAACGTCGCAAGCAGATCTTCAACCCAAAAATTTCAAAAGTCGAAACTAATGGCAATTAAGCGTAAGGCGGGTTCCATTACGCTTAAAAATCAAGTAGTATTCATTCAACAAAACGAGTTCTAAGAGCTTAAAAATCGAAAACCTAACCATTGTTCATAGATTGAAAAAGAGGAGATTCGTGTTTCATACCTTGTAGATCGAGTGAAAGGAGGAGAAAATGAGAATGAGAACGAAAATCCAACAAGAATAGGCTCTTGAATCACTTAATTCCGTGAAGAAACAAAGATTTGGTGATTTATGTCCAAGTATCGTTCGATGGAGGCGAATGAGGAAGAAAGGAAGTCCCGTAGGGTTTATAAGGAAACTTACCTGAATGGTGGAATCGACCAATACCATAAATGGTGTCGATCGATACACGGCAGTCAGTTCAGGAGATTTGCGTTTAGCACCGGTATCGACCGATACCAAGTGGTATCGATCGATACTGAGCCTCCGAATCTGATTCACGTGACAGCAAAACACAAAACAAAAAATAAAAAAATAAAAGACTCATATGTACATACTTACCAGTGGGTTGCCTCCCACTCAACGCTCGTTTAACGTCAGTAGCTTGACTGTACCACCGTTTAGGCGGAGGGTGCATCATCCAGAGGCATTATGTGTCCGTCTGGAATCTCGGTGCTCCTGAAATAGTGTTTCACCCTTTGTCCATTGACAGTGAACTCTTCGCCTGAAGAATTTGTCAAGACAAACGCACCATGTGGTCTGACTTCCTTGACAGTGAAAGGACCTGACCAACGAGAACGCAATTTACTAGGAAACAGATACAAACGAGAGTTATACAGAAGTACCTGGTCATTGGGTTCAAAATGTCTGGTGAGGATCTTTTTGTCATGATACGCCTTGGTCCTTGATATGCTCAAATTAATACCCTAAAAGTACTAACCAGTAGTTGCAGTAAAGTAGGGATCGAACACAAGGACTCACAGAGACACACAATAGATTATATAGGTGAGAATTACGCTAAGTGATCAATGGTATTGAAAACAGAACGTGTATTAAAACGGATGTAAGTTCGATTGGAGAAATGCTAGGTTCATGGTATTTCTCAGGAATTTAATGAATGTTGATAAACTAACTAGTCAGGATTCAGTTTTAGCGCGGTTCTTGAACTCAAATCACTAAGATATAGCTAACCAACTCTCGTTGCGAAAACTATCTAAATCTAAATCCTAGGAATTCCAAACCTCTTTGGGAATCCTAAAGTCTAAATCAGGTTTGATTTGTTCACAAAACAACTAAACCAAATCTCTTTGCGAATAGTTATTTTGCTCACCTTAGGTTCTATCAGGTAATTAATCGCACTCTCGCGCCTAATCAATTATCCTAAGATCTAAGTTCTTGGTGATCAATCTAGAATTAGCTATGCAAACAACCTATGGTGAAGAACTAATTCAGATGGTGAATCCTAATAAATAATCAACTTAGCATTAAGAGAAAACCCTATTGAGAACCCTGAACCTAACAAAGGATCTACTCAGACATGGAAATTGAAGCAATAAACATGTTTGAATAAATCATCAAATAGATAAATAGAAAGAGTAACAAGAGGGTTCAAAATCTTCTCTCGGACGAACAGAGTTTCATACTTGTCTCCCTTCAAAAGCTCTCTCACAAAACCAGAGTATAATAAAACTTAGAACAAAAAGGACACAACTAAAGTGGCTGTAAAATCCTATTAAATAACCTAAATCACGTTTTGGGGCTTCTTGTAAATAATAAAGACTTCTGGGCAATTTTGCAATTCTTCAACTCTTCATTAAAGTCGCGGGTCGTGTCTGCTGTGATGAGTATCGACCGATACTAGGCAGTATCGATCGACACCGAGCGTCAAATCGGGTACTCAGCTACACGAACGTATGCTTTGCTCCAAAATGCTCCAGAAAGCTCCAATATCTCCAATTATGCTCCAAACGTACTAAAACCTGTAAAAGACTCTAAAACACTACCAAATAGTAGAAAGAGTACTCTATAAAACGGACTTATAGCATGGATTAAACAGGGTAAAAACCATGATATATCAACTCCCCCAGACTTAGCCTTTGCTTGCCCTCAAGCAAATAGAAGACTAAACCAGAGAAGGAGGTTTGAAAATGTAGAGACTCACCTGTTCTTGAAACATTGCAATGACCCTTTTCCTTAGTGCTCCACATATCACTTAACCAGTTTTTGATCAAACCACCATGTACTTCTCCGTAGACATTCGCAGTTTTCCAGACTACACACATTATTTCGCAGCATTGTTCAGTCAAGCCATCCTCGCCAGTTTCATCGCTGTGATTAATGCCAAGAACCTTCTAGATTCTTTTCCATACAAAATCATGACAAGGAACCACCCGTTTTTCACACTTTCTGGTATTATTTCTCTCCCCCAGACTTATTTCTTATTATGATTCTTGCATTTACATATTAAGGTTCGAGACGCGAGTATTGATGGTGTTTGCCATCGAATCCCCGGTTCTTCCCTCAAAAGTAATCAAAAGTGTAGGCGAATAATGGTATTACAGAAAATTTTCCTAACCTCGCTTCCACCTTTGTGTGATCATCTCCTCTGAAGTAGAATAATGGGATCGTTGGAAATTTTCCTAACCCTCTACTCAGAAATAATCATCTCATCTTTTAATGCATCTTATTAATTAACTTGTAACAGGGAGAGAAATACCATTATTTTAAAACACATGGGTTCGTTTGTGAGATACGAATGATGAATCAAGCTCTATGGATACTAACCATATTGATGAAGTGCAAAAATTTGGCTCAGGCTTTAAGGAACTTTGCTGGAAATATGAGTGTCTTCTAGTCAACCGGTCAGCCTTTGGATTTTTCATTAGTCGATCTAGAATTGATTCTGTAACAATGGTCACTTAGAAGTAAGGTCAGATCAACAGCTTCAAGAAAAAGATCACAGTCTCAAACAAAGTTTTGACTTAATAAAACAACGAATGACTCTAAGAAAAACAAAAAACAAAGTCAGCGACTACCTCCCCCAGACTTGAATAACACTGTCCCCAGTGTTATCTAGCCTAGAGTTGGTGAAAGAAAACACATGAACTAAATGGATTGTGGAAAACAAGAAGTTACCGTGCTGGAACATCGAGTATCGACCGACACACAGCCTGGTATCGGGCGATACCAAGCTTAGGTCGAGATGATGAACCGTTCATTCGCGTAGGGTGTCGACCGATACCAACAGGGTATCGATCGACACTCAGGCGATTTCGTGTTTGCTTCTTGTTTATCCTGACACAGATGCAAAAAATGAAAAATAAATAGAGAAAACTTAAAAACAAACTCACCAGTGCGTTGCCTCCCACCAAGCGCTCGTTTAATGTCATTAGCTTGACTGTACCGCCGTTCAGGCAGTGGGTGCATCATCCAGAGGCAACATGCGTCCTTCTGGAATCTCGGTTTTCGCCCAATAATGTTTCACCCGTTGTCCATTGACGGTAAACTCTTCGCCCGAAGAACTTGTTAGGACAATCGCACCATGTGGTCTAACTTCCTTGACTGTGAAAGGACCTGACCAACGAGAACACAGTTTACCAGGAAACAATTGCAAACGAGAGTTATACAGAAGTACCTGATCATTCGGTTCAAAGTGTCTGGAGATGATCTTCTTGTCATGGTAGGCTTTAGTCCTCTCCTTGTACAACTTCGAGTTCTCATAGGCAAGATGCCTGATCTCATCGAGCTCATTCATCTTGATCAATCTCCTCTCAGCAGCAGATTTGATGTCGAAATTCATCAACTTTGTAGCCCATGCTGTCTTGTGCTCGATTTCCACTGGAAGATGGTATGCCTTTCCATACAGCAGGTGAAACGGTGTAGTTCCTAGTGGTGTCTTGTAAGCAGTCCTGTAAGCCCAAAGAGCATCATCCAGCTTCACAGACCAATCCTTCCTTGTAACGTTCAATGTCTTCTCCAGAATCTATTTGATCTGTCTGTTGGAAACCTCAACTTGTCCACTGGTCTGAGGGTGATAAGGAGTAGCAACACGATGGTTCACATCATACTTCTTCAGCAACCTCTCGAAAATCTTGTTGATAAAGTGAGAGCCACCATCACTTATCACAATTCGAGGTACTCCAAATCGAGGGAAAATGATGGTCTTAAACAGCTTAAGAACCACCAAAGAATCATTGGTTCTGCAAGCAATGGCTTCAACCCACTTAGACACATAATCCACAGCAACCAAGATGTATTTGTGTCCATACGACGAAGGAAATGGACCCATAAAATCGATACCCCAACAATCGAAAATCTCAACCTCAAGGATGAAATTATGTGGCATCTCATGTCTCTTACTGATCTTCCCTCTCCTCTGACAGGTATCGCACTGCGAAACGAAAGTATGAGCATCCTTGAACATAGTAGGCCACCAGAAGCCTGCTTGAAGAACCTTGGACACTGTCTTGAAAGTGGCAAAGTGCCCAGCATAGTCGCATCCATGGCAATGAAACAACACATTAGGTACCTCGGACTCAGCAATGCATCTCCTGTAAATACCATCAGAACAGTGCTTGTACATGTAAGGTTTATCCCAGAAGTATCACCTTATGTCTCGCAGGAACTTCTTCTTGTGATAGCTCTTGAGGTGCTTTGGTTCTGCATTTGCAGCGAGGTAGTTGGCGATGTCAGCATACCATGGTTGATCAGAGTCGGCTGGAGCTACTAGATATTCCTCCGAAACACCAAGGTGTTCAACAGTCAATACTGGTTCGGAAATCGCAGGGTATCGACCGACACCATAGGAGTGTCGATCGATACCGAGACCTGCAATTCGTGGGAATTGCTGAGTTTCGGCAAAACCCATTCGAAACTCAATTTCAATGAAGTAAATGGATTCCTCTGGTAGGTGATCATCAATAGGGACGTCTGCATCGATCTGAATCCTCGAGAGATGGTCAGCGACCCCATTCTCTATTCCTTTCTTATCCTTTACCTCGATGTCGAAACCTTGTAGCAAAAGAACCCAACGACAAAGGCGAGGCTTGATATCTTTGTTCTGCATCAGATATTTGAGAGCAGCATGATCAGTATGAACAATCACCTTGCTCCCAATTAAGTAGGATCGAAATTTCTCAAAGGAGAAAACGACTGCAAGTAATTCCTTCTCCGTGGTGTTGTAGTTCCTTTGAGCATCATCCAATGTTCTGCTGGCATAGTAGATGACCTGCAACTTCTTATCCTTTCTTTGACCCAGAACAGATCCAACAGCAAAATCACTAGCGTCGCACATGATCTCAAAAGTCAAAGTCCAATCAGGAGGTTGCACAATAGGAGCACTCACCAAAGCCTTTTTAATCTCCTCAAAGGCTGCAAGACAGTCAGGTGTGAAATCGAATTTGATCTCCTTGCACAATAAAGCAGTGAGTGGGCGTGCTATCTTGGAGAAATCCTTGATAAACCTCCTGTAAAACCCAGCATGACCAAGGAAGCTTCGAATATCTTTCACAGAGTTTGGTGGTTGGAGGCTTGTCATAACCTGAATTTTGGCTTTGTCGACTTCGATCCCAGTCTCAGAAACCTTGTGCCCAAGCACGATGCCAACTTGAACCATAAAGTGACACTTTTCCCAATTAAGGACCAAGTGTTTCTCTTCGCACCTCTGAAGCACCTTGCACAGATTAGCCAAACACTCCTTGAACGATGATCCGTATATCGAAAATCATTCATGAACACCTCCATAAAATCCTCAATCATGTCTGTGAAAATAGACATCGTGCATCTCTGAAAAGTGGCTGGAGCGTTACACAATCCAAATGGCATTCTCCTGTATGTGAATGTGCCATAGGGACAAGTAAAACTTGTCTTCCCTTGGTCATCTGGATGTATCGGAATCTGGAAGAAACCTGAATAACCATTGAGAAAACAGTATTAGGGATGACTAGCCAACCTCTCCAACATCTGGTCAATGAATGGCAATGGGAAATGATCCTTCCGTGTAGCTGCATTCTACTTTCTGTAGTCAATGCACATTCGATGTCCGGTGATGGTCCTAGTAGGAATCATCTCGTCCCTTTCATTCTTCACCACGGTTATCCCTTCTTTCTTCGGAACAACGTGCACTGGGCTGACCCAAGAGCTATCTGAAATAGCATAGATGACACCAGCTCTCAAAAGCTTTATCACTTCCTTTTTGACCACTTCCATCATATTCGGATTCAGCCTCCTCTGATGCTCAATCGAAGTCTTTGATTCGTCGTCAAGGTGAATCCTATGCATGCACAAGTCCGGCAATATACCTGAAATGTCATCAAGAGAATAGCCAAGAGCTTTGCGATATTGGCGCATATTACTCAGCAGTAAGGCAATCTCTGTGTTGTTCAAGGAAGCATTAACAATGACTGGGTATGTAGAATTAGAACCAAGAAAACTATACCTCTGATTTGGTGGGAGTGGCTTTAGTTCCACCTTAGGAGCATTCTCTGCACTCCAATCTCCAAGCCCAGCAACTTGCGTAGAATTCTCGGCCAACTCCCCTTCTAGCCGCAGGGTATCGACCGATACTAGGGGAGTATCGATCAATACCATCGGTGCTGAATCGAGCATATTTGATATATCATGGTTTTTACCCTATTTAAGCCATGATATAAGTCCTTTTTATAGAGTCTTTATAGTATTTTGGAGTCTTTTAGAGTCTTTTACAGGTCATAGCACGTTTGGAGCATAATTGGAGACATTGGAGCTTTCTGGAACATTCTGGAGCGAAGCAGAGATCCGTGTAGCTGAGACATCAAAATCACCTGAGTATCGATCGATACCCCCTGGTATCGATCGATACCCATCGAGGACACAGAAGGATCGCGACTTATTGAAGAGTTGAAGAATTGCATAATTGGCCCAAAAGACTTTGATATTTACAAGATGGCCCATAACGTGTTTTAGCTATATAATTAGGTTTTCAGCCACTTTTAGGCTATGCTTTTGTATGCTTTATTTTACTTTGGTTTGAGAGAGACAAGTCTGAATCTCCCTTCGTCCGAGATCAGATCTCAAAACCTCTTGTTACTCTTTCTATTTTATTGATGATTTATTCAGTTATGTTGATTGTTTCATTCTCCATGTCTGAGTAGATCCACTTTAGGTTTAGGGTTTTCTCATAAAGGATTTCTTTGAATGCTAGGTTGATTATCTGTTTAGGATTCACCATAGGTTGTTCTCAAAGCTAATTCTAGGTTGTCGAATCTGGAACTTAGATCTTAGGATAATTGGTTAGGCACGACAGTGCGATTAATTACCTGATAGAACATAGGGTGAGCAAATTGATTATTCGCAAAGAGATTTGGTTTAATTGATTTGTGAACATATCAAACCTGAACTCTAAAGCTGATTTAGACTTTAGGATTCGCAAAGAGATTTGGAATTCCTAGGATTTAGATTTAGATAATTCTCGCAACGACAGTTGGTTAATTATACCTTAGTGATTTGAGTTCAAGAACTGCGCTAAATCTGAATCATGTTAGTTAGTTTATCTGCATTCATTGATTTCCTGAGAAATACCCTGAGCCTATATTTCCTCCAATTGAATTACAACTCTTTTAATTTATGCACTGCTTTCAATTACACCTCTTGGCTTAGCTTAATTCGATACTATACAATCTATTGTGCATCTCTGTGAGTCTTTGTGGTTCGACCCCTAGCTATACTGCAACTGCTGCTTTAGTACTGTTAGGGTATTAATTTGAGCATATCAATATTCGAGTAACCAACAGTATCGTCACTCGAATGGACCTCTGAAGTGGTTGAACAGACCAGTGCCCTCTCTAGTGGGTCCTCGGGATGCATCTCCAGGAAGTACTCTTCAGCTATGTCACTGAAGGTATCAATAAAGAAAGTCTGCCCATCGATGGTTGGTCTCTTCATCATCTTATCCATATTGAAAGTCATGACAAGATCACCGATGTTGAGAGCGATCTTCCCATTCCTGCAATCAATCAAAGCACTAGCTGTTGCAAGGAATGGTCTGCCTAGGGTAAGAGGATCCTTAGGCTCAGCATCGTACTCCACAACGATGAAATCAGTTGGGATCAAGCAATTCCCAATCTTAATCGGGACATCTTCGAGTAAACCCTCTGGAAGTCTAACTGAACGATCAACAAGTATCAGGGAGATCCTTGTGGTTGTGAAGTCTGTTATCCCCATCCTTTTGGTAATTGAATATGGCATGAGGTTGACACTTGAACCAAGATCACAAAGAGAACGCTCAAATCTATCTGTGAATATCGTACAATCCAACACAAAACTCCCTGGGTCTGGCAGCTTCTTTGGGATTCTGTTGGTCAGGATAGCACTACACTCATGAGTAATCATCAAGCATCCTTCTTCAAGGTTCACGTTGCTGGACACCATCCTCTTGACATATCTCCTGAAGGCTGGAGAAGTCTTGATGGCATCAATAAAAGGAAGTTCAACGATCAACATATCCATAATTGCCTTGCATCTAGAGTCTTCTACCTCCTTCTTAGTCTTCCCAGAAGCTCTGGGATAAGGTATATTTGGTGTATAAACTCTTTCTGCAACCACAGTAGGCACTTCCTTCGAAACCTTAGGAGTTGATTTGATTGCGGGATCAGTATCGACCGACACCGAAGTAGTATCGATCGACACACGCGGTTTTGTTTTGTCCAGTGAAAGTATCTTGACAGGTGTCGATCGATGCTGGCTAGCGTCGATCGATACTGGAGCGATTTTAGTATCCTCATCGTCAAGATCGACGAGAATATCTGCAGTTTGGCCAATTTTTACTCCTGGAGTGACCTCTTTTCCACTTCTCAAGGTGATAGCATTGATGTGAGCTCTTGGGTTCTCTACTTTTCCTGAAAGAAAGCCTTCTTGCCTTTTCACAGCCTCTGAAGTCTGAGCTATCTGAAGTTCCATCTTCTTCTGCTGAATGTTAATAGCATCGATCCTTCCACTCAGATCATTGTATAGGACGTCAATCTTCCCATTAAAATCCACAGTGAGCTTCTGTTGTCCCTGAAGAAGTTGTTCAAACATAGCTTCGATCTTGCTGTCTGGGAGTTTAGCAGGTACATGTTGATAAGACGAGTTCCCATAGTTCCTGGCATACCCACGAACTGTCGATCTTTCAGGATATTTGCGTTTAACACCGGTATCGACCGATACCAAGTGGTATCGATCGATACTGAGCCTCTGAATCTGATTCACGTGACAGCAAAACACAAAACAAAAACTAAAAAAATAAAAGACTCATATGTACATACTTACCAGTGGGTTGCCTCCCACTCAGCACTCGTTTAACATCATTAGCTTGACTGTACCGCCGTGAAGGCGGAGGGTGCATCATCCAGAGGCATTATGTGTCCGTCTGGAATCTCAGTGCTCCTGAAATAGTGTTTCACCCTTTGTCCATTGACAGTGAACTCTTCGCCTGAAGAATTTGTCAAGACAAACGCACCATGTGGTCTGACTTCCTTGGTTATGAAAGGACCTGACCAACGAGAACGCAATTTAACAGGAAACAGATGCAAACGAGAGTTATACAGAAGTACCTGGTCATTGGGTTTAAAGTGTCTGGTGAGGATCTTTTTGTCGTGATACGCCTTGGTCCTTGATATGCTCAAATTAATACCCTAAAAGTACTAACCAGTAGTTGCAGTAAAGTAGGGGTCGAACAAAAGGACTCACAGAGACACACAATAGATTATATAGGTGAGAATTACGCTAAGTGATCAATGGTATTGAAAACATAACGTGTATTAAAACGGATGTAAGTTCGATTGGAGAAAGGCTAGGTTCAGGGTATTTCTCAGGAATTCAATGAATGCAGATAAACTAACTAGTCAGGATTCAGTTTTAGCGCGGTTCTTGAACTCAAATCACTAAGATATAGCTAACAAACTCTCGTTGCGAAAACTATCTAAATCTAAATCCTAGGAATTCCAAATCTCTTTGCGAATCCTAAAGTATAAATCAGCTTTTTAAATCAGGTTTGATTTGTTCACAAAACAATTAAACCAAATCTCTTTGCGAATAGTTATTTTGCTCACCATAGGTTCTATCTGGTAATTAATCGCACTCTCGCGCCTAATCAATTATCCTAAGATCTAAGTTCTAGGTGATCAATCTAGAATTAGCTTTGCAAACAACATATGGTGAAGAACTAATCCAGATGGTGAATCCTAATAAATAATCAACCTAGCATTCAGAGAAAACCCTATTGAGAACCCTGAACCTAACAAGGGATCTACTCAGACATGGAAATTGAAGCAATAAACATGTTTGAATAAATCATCAAATAGATAAATAGAAAGAGTAACAAGAGGGTTCGAAATCTTCTCTCGGACGAACAGAGTTTCAGATTTGTCTCCCTTCAAAATCTCTCTCACAAAACCAGAGTATATAAAACTTAGAACAAAAAGCACACAGCTAAAGTGGCTGTAAAATCCTATTAAATAACCTAAATCACGTTTTGGGCCTTCTTGTAAATAATAAAGACTTCTGGGCAATTTTGCAATTCTTCACCTCTTCATTAAAGTCGCGGGTCGTGTCTGCTGTGATGAGTATCGACCGATACTAGGCAGTATCGATCGACACCGAGCGTCAAATCGGGTACTCAGCTACACGAACGTATGCTTTGCTCCAAAATGCTCCAGAAAGCTCCAATATCTCCAATTATGCTCCAAACGTGCTAAAACCTGTAAAAGACTCTAAAACACTACCAAATAGTAGAAAGACTTTATAAAACAGACTTATATCATGGCTTAAACAGGGTAAAACCCATGATATATCAGTCCTCTCTTTGTACAGCTTTGAGTTTTCATAGGCATTGTGCCTAATCTCATCCAGCTCATTCAGCTGAATCAGTCGCTTCTTAGCAGCATATTTGATGTCAAAATTCATCATCTTTGTAGCCCAGGCTACCTTATGCTCGATTTCAACCGGAAGATGACACGCTTTCCCATATAGCAGATGAAACGGTGTAGTCCCAAGTGGTGTCTTGAAAGCGGTTTTGTAAGCCCACAGTGCGTCATCCAGCCGTGCAGACCAATCCTTCCTAGTAGTGCCCACAGTCTTTTCCAAAATTTCCTTGATCTGTCTGTTGGAAACCTCAACTTTCCCACTAGTCTGAGGATGATAAGGAGTAGCTACACGATGATTCACACCATGCTTCTTCAGCAACTTCTCGAAAATCTTGTTAATAAAGTGAGAGCCACCATCACTTATAACAATCCGAAGTACTCCAAATCTAGGGAAAATAATACTCTTGAATAGCTTAAGGTCCACAGAAGAATCGTTGGTGGGACTAGCAATTGCTTCTAACCACTTAGACACATAGTCCACAACAACCAAGATGTATTTATTTTTATATGACGAAAGAAAAGGACCCATAAAATCGATGCCCCAACAATCAAAAATCTCAACCTCAAGGATGAAATTATGTGGCATCTCGTGTTTCTTACTGATCTTCCCTCTCCTCTGACATGCATCGCATTGCGAAATGAAAGCATGAGCATCCTTAAACATAGTAGGCCACCAGAAACCTGCTTGAAAAACCTTGGATACTGTCTTGAAAGTGGCAAAGTGTCCAGCATACTCAGATCCATGACAATGAAACAAAACACTTGGTACTTCTGACTCAGCAATGCATCTCCTGTAGATACCATCAGAACAATGCTTGTACAAGTAAGGTTCATCCCAAAAGAATCGCCTTATGTCTCACATAAACTTCTTCTTGTCATATTTCTTGAGATGTTTTGGCTCTGCATCTGCAGCGAGGTAGTTGGCAATATCAGCGAACCATGGTTGATCAGAATCAGCTGCAGCAACTAGGGACTCTTCAGAAGCACCAAGGTGTTCAACGGTCAAAACGGGTTCGGAAATCGACGGGTATCGACCAACACCAGGTGAGTGTCGATCGATACCGAGACCTGCAATTCGTGGAAATTGCAAAGTTTCAGTAAAACCCATTTGAAACTCAGTTTCAATGAAGTAAATGGACTCTTCTAGTAGTTGATCATTAATGGGCACGTCTGTATCGATCCGAATCCTCGAAAGATGGTCAGCTACTCCATTCTCTATTCCTTTCTTGTCCTTAACCTCGATGTCGAAACCCTGGAGCAAAAGGACCCAACGACAAAGGCGAGGCTTGAGATCCTTATTATGCATCATATATTTTAGAGCAGCATGATCAGTATGAACAATCATTTTGCTCCCAATCAGGTAGGATCAAAATTTCTCAAAGGAGAAAACAACTGCAAGTAGTTCCTTCTATGTGGTGCTGTAATTCCTCTGAGCATCATCCAATGTCCTGCTGGCATAGTAGATAACGCGCAGCTTCTTATCATTCCTCTGACCCAGGACTGATCCAACAGCAAAATCACTAGCGTCGCACATGATCTCAAAAGGCAAAGTCCAATCAGGAGGTTGCACAATAGGAGCACTCACTAAGGCTTTTTTAATCTCCTCAAAGGCTGCAAGACACTCATGTGTGAAGTCGAATATAATCTCCTTGCATAGTCGGGTGGTGAGTGGGCATGCTAGCTTGGAGAAGTCCTTGATGAAGCTTCAGTAAAACCCAACATGACCAAGGAAACTTCGAATATCCTTCACAGAAGTCGGTGGTTGGAGGCTTGTCATGACCTGAATCTTGGCTTTGTCAACTTCGATCCCAGCCTCAGAAACCTTGTGCCCAAGTACGATACCATCCTGAACCATGAAGTGACACTTTTCCCAATTAAGGACCAAGTGTTTCTCTTCACACCTCTGTAGCACCTTGCACAAATTAGCCAGACAGTCTTTGAATGATGATCTGTACACCGAAAAATCATCCATGAATACCTCCATAAAATCCTCAATCATATCTGTAAATATAGACATCATGCATCTCTGGAAGGTGGCTGCGGCATTACATAATCCAAATGGCATTCTCATGTATGCGAATGTGCCATAGGGACATGTAAATGTCGTCTTCCCTTGGTCATCTGGATGTATAGGAATCTGGAAGAAACCTGAATATCCATCGAGAAAACAGTAATAGGGATGACTAGCCAACCTCTCCAACATCTGGTCAATGAATGGCAATGGGAAGTGATCTTTCCTTGTAGCTGCATTCAACTTCCTGTAATCAATGCACATTCGATGCCCAGTTATAGTCCTAGTAGGAATAATCTCATCCTTCTCATTCTTCACCACAATTATTCCTCTTTTCTTAGGAACAACGTGCACTAGACTGAACCAAGAACTGCCCGAGATGGCATAGATAACTCCTGCATCCAAGAGTTTCATGACCTCTTTCTTAACCACTTCTTTCAGGTTTGGATTCAGCCTCCTCTGATGCTCAATTGAAGCCTTTGACTCGTCCTCAAGATGAATCTTATGCATGCACATGTCCGGTGCTATACCTGAAATGTCATCAAGAGAATAGCCAAGAGCTTTGCGATACATGCGCAGCTTGCTCAGCAGTAAGGTAATATCTGCCTTGTTCAAATAAGCATTAATAATCACTGGGTATGTGGAATTAGATCCAAGAAAACCATACCTCAGATTCGCAGGGAGTGGCTTGAGTTCCACCTTAGGAGCTTTCTCCTCATTTTAATCTCCAAGCCCAGCAGCTTGCTTAGAACTTTCGGCCAATTCCCTTTCTGTTCGCAGGGTATCGACCGATACCAAGGGGGTATCGATCGATACTAATGGTGTTGTACCGAGCATCTTTGAGTATCCAACAGCAGCATCATCCCAATGAACCTCTGACTCAGCTGAACAGACTAATGCTCGTTCTAGTGGATCTTCAGGATGCATCTCCAGGAAGTACTCTTCAGCAATGTCACTAAAGGTATCTACAAAGAAAGTCTGACCATCGATGGTTGGTTTCTTCATCATCTTCTCCATGTTGAAAGTCATAACCAAATCACCAATGTTGAGAGCGATCTTCCCATTCCTGCAATCAATCAAAGCACCAGCTGTTTCAAAGAATGGTCTGCCTAGGATAAGAGGATCCTTAGGCTCAGCATCGTACTACAGGACGATGAAATCAGTTGGGATCAAGCAATTCCCAATCTTAATAGGAACATTTTCGTGTAACCCTTCTGGAAGTCTAACTGAGCGATCAGCAAGTACCAGGGAGATTCTTGTGGTTGTGAAGTCTGTCATCCCCATCCTTTTAGCAACTGAGTATGGCATGAGGTTGACACTTGAGCCAAGGTCACAAAGAGAACGCTCAAATCTGTCTGTGAATATCGTACATTCCAACACAAAACTCCCTGGATCTGTGATATGCTCAAATTAATACCCTAACAGTACTAAAGCAGTAGTTGTAATATAGCTAGGGGTCGAACCACAAAGACTCACGAAGATGCACAATAGATTGTATAGCTGAGAATTAAGCTAAGCCAAACAGATGTAATTGAAAACAGTGCAGAAATTAAAAGGGTTGTAATTCAATTGGGAAAATATAGGCTCAGGGTATTTCTCAGGAAATCAATGAATGCAGATAAACTAACTAGCAGGATTCAGATTTAGCGCAGTTCTTGAGCTCAAATCACTAAGGTATAATTAACCAACTGTCGTTGCGAGAATTATCTAAATCTAAATCCTAGGAATTCCAAATCTCTTTGCGAATCCTAAAGTCTAAATCAGCTTTATAGTTCAGGTTAGATATGTTTACAAATCAATTAAACCAAATCTCTTTGCGAATAATCAATTTGCTCACCTAGGTTCTATCAGGTAATTAATCGCACTGCCGTGCCTAATCAATTATCCTAAGATCTAAGTTCCAGATTCGTCAACCTAGAATTAGCTTTGAACACAACCTAAGCGAAGAACTAATTCAGATGGTGAATCCTAAACAGATAATTAACCTAGCATTCAGAAAAAACCTTTATGAGAAAACCCTAATACCTAAAGTGGATCTACTCAGACATGGAGAATGAAACAATCAACATGTTTGAATAAATCATCAATAGAATAGAAAGAAGGGTTTAGAGATCTGATCTTGGACGAAGAGAGATTCAGACTTGTCTCTCTAAAACCAAAGTAAAATCAAACACAGAAATAAAGCATACAAAGCATAACCTAAACAGATGGCTGTAAAATCCTATTTATAACCTAACACACGAATTGGGGTCTTCTTGTAATTATTAAAGACTTATGGGCACTTTTGCAATTCTTCAAGTCTTGGAAAACTCGTGGGTCGTGTCTTGCTGCGATGGGTATCGATCGATGCTTGTCGTAAAATCAGCTACTCAGCAACACGACTTCAGCTTCTGCTCCAAACTGGTCCAGAAAGCTCCAATAATTCCAATAATGCTCCAAACGTGCTAAGACCTGTAAAAGACTCTAAAAGACTCCAAAATACTATAAAGACTCTATAAAAAAGACTTATATCATGGTCTAAATAGGGTAAAAACTATGATATATCAACTCCCCCAGACTTAGCCTTTGCTTGCCCTTAAGCAAATAGAATGCTAAACCAGAGAAAGAGGTTTGAAAACGCGGAGACTCACCTGTTCATGAACCATTGAAATGACCTTCTTTCCAAGTACCCAAATGTCACCTAACCAGCTTTTGATCTAACCACCATGTACTTCTCCGTAGACATTCGCAGCTTTTCCATACTCCATACATTATCCCACAGCTTTGTTCAAGTAAAACCTTCATCGCCAGTTTCATCGTTGCAGTTAAGGTTCAAGAACCTTCTAGATTCTTTACCAGACAGTATCATGACAAGGAACCACCCTTTTCACACTTTTTGTATCAATTTCTCTCCCCCAGACTTATTTCTTATTATGTTCTCTTTTTTATTTTATTTTTCAGCTTTGCATATACACATCAAGGTATGAGACGCGAGTATTGATGGTGTTTGCCACCAAATCCCCGGTTCTTCCCTCTCAATGTATCAAAGGATGTAGGCGAATAATGGCATCATAGGAAAATCCTAGCCTCGCTTCCAATCCT
>PKML01071561.1:477258-491652 GCA_002933935.1 Eutrema yunnanense | reverse complement strand
AGGCTTCAGCTCAAAGTCATTCCTCTCAAACGCAGGAGGACGAATTGCTGAACGATTGGCGAAAAACTGGTCAGGCCTGTTGCATTCACCAATCGTCCTTCCACGATTAACCACATCATTCCTCGCGTTCCCAGCGGCATTCTCAGCGACAACAGGAGCAGGGTGTATGACGATCCCCTCTCCATCCAGACGTTGTCCTTGCTCATTGCACAACCGACCCTCTTGGTCTCTGTAAGCACCAGCTGCATCACGAACCAACTGATTGTTGTTCATCTTGGCTGATTTCTTTGCTTTCTTGTTTGTGCGTTCCACAATTGCTAGTTGTTCCAGTGATAGATCAACTAGCTCAGCGTTCTTGTTGCTCCTGGTTTCTCGATTAGGCATGCACCTGAAAGCAGAAACAAAGAACGTAAGTTACTGAAATTGATGTCAGGTATCGATCGACACCAGCAGGGTATCGATCGATACTAGGCGATTTAGACGAATTTCTTAACTAAAATCTAACGGCGAATTGAGTCCCCGGCAACGGCGCCAAAATTGATATGCTCAATTTAATACCCTAAAGTACTAAAGCAGTTGTTATAGTAAAGCTAGGGGTCGAACCACAAAGACTCAGTTATCACACAATAGATTGTATAGATCCAAAATAAGCTAAATCAAAAGATGTAAACGAAAACAATGCAGAAATTAAAAGGGTTGTAATTCAATTGGAAATATATAGGCCCAGAGTTTTTCTCAGGAAATCAATGAATGCAGACTAACTAACAGGATTCAGATTACGCACGGTTCTTGAACTCAAATCACTAAGATATAATTAACCAACTCTCGTTGTGAAAACTATCTAAATCTAAATCCTAGGAATTCCAAATCTCTTTGCGAATCCTAAATTCTAAATCAGCTTTAATATCAGGTTTGATATGTTCACAAATCAATTAAACCAAATCTCTTTGCGAATAATCAATTTGCTCACCTAGGTTCTATCAGGTAATTAATCGCACTCTCGTGCCTAATCAATTATCCTAAGATTTAAGTTCCAGATTCGTCAACCTAGAATTAGCTTTGAACACAACCTAAGGCGAAGAACTAATTCAGATAATGAATCCTAAACAGATAATTAACCAAGCATTCAGAGAAATCCTTTATGAGAAAACCCTAAACCTAAAGTGGATCTACTCTGATATGGCAATTGAATCAATAGACATGCTTGAATAAATCATCAATAGAATAAGAATAACAAGGTTTTAAGATCTGATCTCGGACGAAGGGAGATTCAGACTTGTCTCAAAACCAGAGTATATAAAAATAAAGCTTAGCCTAAACAGATGGCTGTAAAATCCTATTTATAACCTAAAACACGTTATGGGGTCTTCTTATAATTATTAAAGACTTCTGGACCAAGTTGCAATTCTTCAAGTCTTGGAAAACTCGCGGGTCGTGTCTTGCTGTGATGAGTGTCGATCGATACCAAGGGGGTATCGATCGATACTCGACGTGAATTCGGGTACTCAGCAACACGACTTCAACTTCTGCTCCAAACTGCTCCAGAAAGCTCCAAAAACTCCAATAATCCTCCAAACGTGCTATAACCTGTAAAAGACTCTAAAACACTACAAAACACTAGAAAGACTCTATAAAAAGGACTTATATCATGGCCTAAACAGGGTAAAAACCATGATATATCAGCATCCTGGGTATATACACTCGTTCTGCAACTACTTGAGGCACCACAGTCGAAGTCTCAGTTGTTTCCTCAGAAATCGCCTCAGTATCGACCGATACCAATGGGGTATCGATCGATACACGGGTTTTGGAAGTATCCCGTTTCAGAATTGTAACCGGCATCGATCGACACTTGATGGTATCGATCGATGCCCTGGCGATTTCAGGACCCTCATCAAAATTTTATGCACTTGAGGAGATCGCATTGACGTGTGCTCTTGGATTTTCAGTTCTCCCTGGAAGAAAACCTTCCTGCCTCTACACAGCTGATGCGGTCTGAGCAACTTGAGTTTCCAGCTTCCTCTAGGAGAGACTGACAGCTTCAATCTTCCCATTCAGGTGGTCTATTTTCCATTCAGGTCAGTGTGCAGCGAGTCAAACTTTCCATTGAAATCTACTTGCAACTTATGTTGTCCCTGAAGAACCTGTTCCATCATGAGTTCCATTTTATTATCTGTGGACTTTGGAGGGATGGGCTGGTACGAAGAGTTCCCGTAATTTCGAGTGTTGTTGCTGGAGTTCCGGTTGTTGTTGTACCCAAATTGCTGACCCTGAAATCCAGAACCACCAACATAGTTAACATCTTCTACTTCTTTTCCAGCTGCAAAGTGGACCGCTTTCTGATTCTTCCCGATCAAGAAATCCAGTTTGGCTTGAACTTCAGCAATCTGCGATGCATCAATTCCTCCAGCCTGCTTCTTCCTCTCGAAATCGGCATTCTTGGTGCTATTACTAGACGCCAAGTTCTCAATTAGCACAACTGCAGCAGCTGGATATCTGGTGTTGAAATTTCCATTACTCGCAGTATCCAGAGCCATCTGGTACCTCCAATCGATCCCTCTGTAGAATGTGCCCAGCAGCTGAACCTGATTGAACCCATGGTGCGGACAATCTCTCTGATAAGACTTGAAGCGAATCCAAGCAGCCTTGAGTCCCTCTGTTATACCTTGAGAAAATTGGGAGATCTTGTTCCTGAGCTCTTCAGATCTCGCATCATCGTAGAAGTTGCACATGAATGCTTTCTTCGTCTCATCCCATGTATTTAATGAATCAGGAGCCAACTGCTTCAGCCAATAAGCAGCATCCCCACCAAGAGAGTATGGGAAAAGTTTGCAGAAGAGGAACTCATTGGGCACTCCATTGTACTTCATACCAGTGACCATATCCTCGAACCTCTCGATATGATCCATGGGATGTTCATGAGGTAGGCCATGGAAAGGACTCTGACTCACAAGAGCATAGTACGCATGCTTCAGCCCGAAGTCGTTCCTCTGAAAAGTTAGGATGCGAATCGCAGATCGATTGGCGTAGAACTGATCAGGTCTGTTGTGCTCATCAAGTGTTCTACCGCGATCACCTGAAGCATTCCCAACGTTGGCGCGCCCAGCTGGCGCGACAATCTCAATGACAGCAGCAGGGACAACGACGTTTCCAGCTTCATCAAGTAGCTGCCCTCTATCATTGCACACATGACCCTCTTGGTCTCTCAGAATCCCAGCCTCATCAGCTCTTAAAACCACTGGGTTGTTCATCCCTTATGTTTGCTTGGTCTTTCTGTTTGTGCGTTCCACAAGTGCTAGTTGTTCCAATGACAGTTCAACTAGCTGAGTGCCCTTGTTGCTCCTGGTTTCACGAACATGCATACACCTGCAAACAAAACACTAGACAAGGCACGTAAGTAACCAGAAAAATACGTTGAGTATCGATCGATACCAAGTGGTGTCGATCGATACCAACAAAAGAAATCGCCTGAGTATCGACCGATACTAGTGAGTATCGATCGATACTGACGGACTTAGTCGAAACTCGACAGCTAAAACCTAATGGCGAAATTGAGTCCCCGGCAACGGCGCCAAATTTGATATTCTCAAATTAATACCCTAACAGTACTAAAGCAGTAGTTGTAATATAGCTAGGGGTCGAACCACAAAGACTCACGAAGATGCACAATAGATTGTATAGCTGAGAATTAAGCTAAGCAGAACAGATGTAATTGAAAGCAGTGCAGAAATTAAAAGGGTTGTAATTCAATTGGGAAAATATAGGCTCATGGTATTTCTCAGGAAATCAATGAATGCAGATAAACTAACTAGCAGGATTCAGATTTAGCGCAGTTCTTGAACTCAAATCACTAAGGTATAATTAACCAACTGTCGTTGCGAGAATTATCTAAATCTAAATCCTAGGAATTCCAAATCTCTTTGCGAATCCTAAAGTCTAAATCAGCTTTATAGTTCAGGTTTGATATGTTCACAAATCAATTAAACCAAATCTCTTTGCGAATAATCAATTTGCTCACCTAGGTTCTATCAGGTAATTAATCGCACTGTCGTGCCTAATCAACCCAGATTCGTGCCTAATCAAATAGTCCTAGTAGGAATCATCTCATCCTTCTCATTCTTCACCAAAATTATTCCTCATTTCTTAGGAACAACGTGCACTGGACTGACCCAAGAACTGTCCGAGATGGCATAGATAACTCATGCATCCAAGAGTTTCATGACCTCTTTCTTAACCACTTCTTTCAGGTTTGGATTCAGCCTCCTCTGATGTTCAATTGAAGCCTTTGACTCGTCCTCAAGATGAATCTTATGCATGCACATGTCCGGTGCTATACCTGAAATGTCATCAAGAGAATAGCCAAGAGCTTTGCGATACTTGCGCAGCTTGCTCAACAGTAAGGTAATATCTGCGTTGTTCAAAGAAGCATTAATAATCATTGGGTATGTGGAATTAGATCCAAGAAAACCATACCTCAGATTCGCAGGGAGTGGCTTGAGTTCCACCTTAGGAGCTTTCTCCTCATTTTAATCTCCAAGCCCAGCAGCTTGCTTAGAACTTTCGGCCAATTCCCTTTCTGTTCGCAGGGTATCGACCGATACCAAGGGGGTATCGATCGATACTGATGGTGTTGTACCGAGCATCTTTGAGTATCCAACAGCAGCATCATCCCAATGAACCTCTGACTCAACTGAACAGACTAATGCTCGTTCTAGTGGATCTTCAGGATGCATCTCCAGGAAGTAATCTTCAGCAATGTCACTAAAGGTATCTACAAAGAAAGTCTGACCATCGATGGTTGGTTTCTTCATCATCTTCTCCATGTTGAAAGTCATGACCAAATCACCAATGTTGAGAGCGATCTTCCCATTCCTGCAATCAATCAAAGCACCAGCTGTTTCAAAGAATTGTCTGCCTAGGATAAGAGGATCCTTAGGCTCAGCATCGTACTACAGGATGATGAAATCAGTTGGGATCAAGCAATTCCCAATCTTAATAGGAACATTTTCGTGTAACCCTTCTGGAAGTCTAACTGAGCGATCAGCAAGTACCAGGGAGATTCGTGTGGTTGTGAAGTCTGTCATCCCCATCCTTTTAGCAACTGAGTATGGCATGAGGTTGACACTTGAGCCAAGGTCACAAAGAGAACGCTCAAATCTGTCTGTGAATATCGTACATTCCAACACAAAACTCCCTGGATCTGTGATATGCTCAAATTAATACCCTAACAGTACTAAAGCAGTAGTTGTAATATAGCTAGGGGTCGAACCACAAAGACTCACGAAGATGCACAATAGATTGTATAGCTGAGAATTAAGCTAAGCCAAACAGATGGAATTGAAAGCAGTGCAGAAATTAAAAGGGTTGTAATTCAATTGGGAAAATATAGGCTCAGGGTATTTCTCAGGAAATCAATGAATGCAGATAAACTAACTAGCAGGATTCAGATTTAGCGCAGTTCTTGAACTCAAATCACTAAGGTATAATTAACCAACTGTCGTTGCGAGAATTATCTAAATCTAAATCCTAGGAATTCCAAATCTCTTTGCGAATCCTAAAGTCTAAATCAGCTTTATAGTTCAGGTTTGATATGTTCACAAATCAATTAAACCAAATCTCTTTGCGAATAATCAATTTGCTCACCTAGGTTCTATCAGGTAATTAATCACACTGTCGTGCCTAATCAATTATCCTAAGATCTAAGTTCCAGATTCGTCAACCTAGAATTAGCTTTGAACACAACCTAAGCGAAGAACTAATTCAGATGGTGAATCCTAAACAGATAATTAACCTAACATTCAGAGAAAACCCTTATGAGAAAACCCTAATACCTAAAGTGGATCTACTCAGACATGGAGAATGAAACAATCAACATGTTTGAATAAATCATCAATAGAATAGAAAGAAGGGTTTAGACATCTGATCTCGGACGAAGGGAGATTCAGACTTGTCTCTCTAAAACCAAAGTAAAATCAAACACAGAAATAAAGCATACAAAGCATAGCCTAAACAGATGGCTGTAAAATCCTATTTATTACCTAACACACGAATTGGGGTCTTCTTGTAATTATTAAAGACTTCTGGGCACTTTTGCAATTCTTCAAGTCTTGGAAAACTCGTGGGTCGTTTCTTGCTGCGATGGGTATCGATCGATACCAGGGGGTATCGATCGATGCTTGTCGTAAAATCAGCTACTCAGCAACACGACTTCAGCTTCTGCTCCAAACTGGTCCAGAAAGCTCCAATAATTCCAATAATGCTCCAAACGTGCTAAGACCTGTAAAAGACTCTAAAAGACTCCAAAATACTATAAAGACTCTATAAAAAGGACTTTTATCATGGTCTAAATAGGGTAAAAACCATGATATATCAATCTGGTAGCTTCATTGGGATCCTGTTGGTTAGGATTGCACTGCACTCATGAGTAATCATCAAGCATCCTTCTTCAAGGTTTACATTACTAGACACCATCCTCTTAACATATCTCCTTGAAGCTGGAGAAGTCTTGATAGCATCGATAAAAGGAAGTTCAACAATCAACTTATCCATAATAGCATTGCATCTAGAGTCTTCTACCTCCTTCTTTGTCTTCCCAGTAGCCATGGGATAAGGTATCCTCGGTGTGTAAACTCTCTCTGCAACTACATTAGGTACTTCCTTCGAAACCGTAGGTGTTGACTCGACAGCAGGATCAGTGTCGATCGATACAGGAGTTGTATCGATCGATACACGGGGATTTAATTTATCCCGTGAAAGTATCTTGACAGGTGTCGATCGATGCTGGCTAGTGTCGATCGATACTGGGGCGATTTCAGAATCCTCATCGTCAAGATCGACGAAAATATCTGCAGTTTGGCCAATTTTCACTCCTGGTTTGACCTCTTTTCCACTCCTCAATGTGATTGCATTGATGCGTGCCCTTGGGTTTTATCCTTTTCTTGGAAGACTTCTTGCCTTTTGACAGCCTCTGAAGTCTGAGCAACCTGAGTTTCCAGCTTCTTCTGCTGAATATTAATAGCTTCGATCTTTCCACTCAGATCATTGTATAGGACATCCATCTTCCCATTGAAATCCACAGTTAGTGTTTGCTGTCCTTGAACGAGTTGTTCAAACATAAACTCAATCTTGCAATCGGGGGTCTTAGCAGGTACATGTTGGTAAGATGAACTCATATAGTTCCTGGTATAACCACTGCTCTGGAATGGTTTCTGGACAAACTGATTCGATCCTCCTTGCTGAGCATTGTTGTTGAAGTTTCTGTTGTTATTCTGGTATTGATTTCTCTGACCTTGAAAACTAGATCCACCAATATAGTTAACATCTTCCACTTCATCCTCATTAAATACCTCAACATCATCTACAAAGTGAACATCCTTCATCGTCTTGCCCATCAACAGATTGTGCATAGAATCTAACTTTGCCTGAACCTTAGCAATCTGCGAACTCTCCATGCCACCAGCTAGCTTCTTGCGCTCCATGTCTGCATTCTTGGTATTATTGCTAGATGCAAAGTTCTCAATCAGCACATAAGCGTCCTCAGGATACCTAGTGTTGAAATTTCCATTGCTTGCAGCATCCAAAGCCATCTGGTGCCTCCAATCAATCCCTCTGAAGAAAAGACCCAGCAATTGAACATTAGTGAACCCATGATGCGGACAATCCATCTGATATGACCGAAATCTGAGCCAAGCAGCCTTGAATGCCTCAGCCGGTCCTTGAAAAAACAAAGAAATCTTATTCCTGAGCTCCTCAGATCGTGCATCATCATAGAAATTATTCAGGAATGCATTCTTAGTCTCTTCCCAAGTAGTCAGTGACCCAGCTGGTAACTGCTTCAACCAATAAGCCGCATCCCCACCAAGAGAGTATGGGAAGAGCTTACAGAAGAGGTAATCATAGGATACTCCATCGCATTTGATGCTTGTAACCAAATCCTCAAACCTCTCAATATGATCCATAGGGTGTTCATTGGAGAGACCATGAAAAGGGTTCTGACCCACAAGAGTGTAGTAAGCAGGCTTCAGCTCAAAGTTGTTTCTCTGAAAAGTAGGAGGGCGAATCGCAGAACGATTGGCGTAGAACTGATCAGGTCTGTTGTACTCACCAATTGATCTACCACGATTAATCACAGCATTCCCTGCGACAATCTCTTCGACAACAGCAGGAGGTGGGATGATGTTTCCCTCTCCATCCAATCGTTGCCCTCTCTCATTGTACAATTGACCCTCTTGGTCTCTGTAAGCACCAGCTTGATCTTGAACCAAAACCACTGGATTGTTGTTCATCTCTGCTGGCTTCTTTGCTTTTCTGTTTGCGCGTTCCAAAAGTACTAGCTGATCGTTTGACAAATAAACTAGCGGAGTGTTCTTGTTATTCCTGGTTTCACGAATAGGCATGCACCTGAAACACAAAAGTCAAGAACGTAAGTAACAAAATTCACGACAGGTATCGACCGATACCACTAGGGTATCGATCGATACTGGTCGGACTTAGTCGAAATTCTCAAACTAAAATCTAATGGCGAATTGAGTCCCCGGCAACGGCGCCAAATTTGATAAGCTCAAATTAATACCCTATAAGTACTAAAGTTTTGTCGATTGTAATACTTAGGGGTCGAATCCACAGAGACTCGCGGAAACATACAATAGATTGTATAGATGAAAATTAAGTTAAGTGATCAATGGAATTGAAAGCAAATACGTAAATTAAACAAGTTGTGATTCGATTGGGAGAAACATAGGTTCAGGGTATTTCTCAGGAAATCAATGAATGCTGAGAAACTAACTAATCAAGGTTCAGATTACGCACGGTTCTTGAACTCAAATCACTGAAATATAATTAACCAACTCTCGTTGCGAGTCCTCAAGTCTAAACCAGCTTTTGTTCAAGTTTGATTTGTTCAAAGAACAACTAAACCAAATCTCTTTGCGAATAGTTATTTTGTTCACTCTAAGTTCTATCAGGTTTCTCAATTGCACTTTCGTGCCTAATCGATTAACCTAAGATCTAAGTTCTAGGTGATCAATCTAGAATTAGCTTTGAGAACAACCTAAAGCAAAGAACTAATTCAGATTATGAATAAATACTTGAATAAATAAACATGACTGAATAAATACTTGAATAAATAATAAAGAAGAGAGTAAATCAAGGGTTCGAAATCTTCTCTCGGACGAACAGAGTTTCAGACTTGTCTCCCTTCCAAAGCTCTCTCACAAAACCAAGGTAAAAATAAAGCGTAGAATAAAACTTGTATCAAGCGTCCTAGCCAAAGTGGCTGAAAAACCTAATAAATAACCTAAAATACGTTTTGGGGCTTCTTGTAAATAATAAAGTCTTCTGGTGCAATTTGTAGTTTCTTAAATCTTCAAATAAGTCGCGATCCTTATGTCTCTTCGACGGGTATCGATCGATACCATAAGTGTATCGATCGATACTAATGCATCAAATCGGCGTCTCAGCTACATGATCTCTGCTTGACTCCAAAAAGCTCCAGAACGCTTCAATATCTCCAATAATGCTCCAAACGTACCTAAAACCTGAAAAGACTCTAAAAGACTCCAAAATACTAGAAAGACTCTATAAAAAAGACTTATATCATGGCTTAAAACGGGTAAAAACCATGATATATCACGTGCTCGCCTCTCCTTGGCCGCGAGAGGAGCTAGCCCCTCCTTTCTTCCCCTTAAGCTCTCTAACCGTGTCCTTCAAATCCTTGACCACCTTTACCAACTTCCGGATTGTCTTATCTTGCCACTTGCACCAACATTGAAGTAACCTCGTTTGGTGGTTGGCATGTCTAGTGGAAACGTCCGGCATCCTCCCATCATAAGGACCAAAGCAATACCTCTCACTTCCGTACTTGGGCATAGTGGGAATCGAGTGTGCATCTTCTTCCTCATCCTCACGGCCATTGGGTGACTCAACATCTTCTCTCGGTAATTTCTTCCCCTTCTTTCTTTGAGAGCGAATCACCTCTAGTGGTGGGTCCGTGGCCGGGTTGTAGAAATGATCATTGGTGGGATAGAAATAGATCTCTTTCCTCCCGTGGAGTGTGGTGAGAGGAGTGTTAGGCAAAAGGACCTTGACCGTTTTGGTCTCTGTGAGTCTTAGGTTATAGGCGAAAGTCTTGCCTATCTTGCCTTCGAAAAACTTGGTCCTTGAGAGATATGCCTCATCCATAAGCTCCACGTTCTTAGTATCCTCCACCAACTTAATCCCTTTAGCCATTAGGATTGAAGTTACCAAACCGCCTATGAAGATTTTAGGCTCCTTGCTCTTTGTAGTGAGAGCCCAATCTTTGTAGCCAAGTAAGTTGTTCACTATAACGGCGGCTAGGCACGGGCGTGCACTCTCTCCAATGAAAAGCCGCTTGTCTTGAGGTGTGTCAAGAAACGGTGTCAAGCCTAAAGCAAGCAACTCAATATCTTCTTCTGAAACCGTTCCAAACTCCTTCTTGGCAAAGAACGGGTGAGCAAGGATCTTGTGGGCATAACAAATGGCGAGGTAGCGGATGCACGTGCCTTTGATTGCGCCGGGATTATATACTCCCATACCAATGACTCTCCACAAGTAAGTCAAGTCGTTATTTCCATAGTGAAACTTGAGGCTTCTCTTGGTTCCTTCTTCTTTGAACCCAAACACTTGACTTAGCTCATGAAATGTCATCTTGTATGTTTCTATACCCACCTTAAACTTAATGAAACCGTGGCCATCTTCCTCATTGGCGTCTCTATCACCTCGTTCATGGAACATAGCTTCCAATGATGCAAGAAATTGGAAAGCTTGGTCTTTATGAGAATGGTTAGCCACGTCAAAAATTACACCGAAACCCATGTTGGTGAAAATCGTTTTCACATCCTGAAAGATACCCATCTTCTCAAGTACGACCTTGTCCAGTAATTTTTTCTCCTCGAATTTCACCGCCTTGAGCTTCTTGGCATACTCACTATAGGTAGGGACTCTTGGCTTGGGCTTGGGGACCTTCTTCTTCTTTTTCACTTGCACCACGTGTTCCACATTGTCTTCTTCATCATTAGCAAGTGCCTTTTTTTCCTCTTTCTGGTGTCTTTAGTGCTTTCCGCTAATGCTAACTCTATCTTTTTAGTCGGTGGACCTGAAACTTTGATTGGGTCGCTTGTTATCATCATGGTACCTACATTGTCTCAAAGAATGTATAAGTTCCAAGAAACCAAGATACAACTTTTTTCATTATCAAGCAAAGGAAATCGATAGTACTCAATTTGCAAAAAGACAATCAATTTCTCATTGGCAAAATTGAGTATGCCAATTAAATGCCCCAAGAACTCATTCAAATCTCCAAGGTTGCAACTTTTAGCGCAAGACACCAAAATCGATTTTCATGGTTCAAAAATCCAAAATTTCTCAAGTGATTCACAAATTAGCATAAGAACTACCAAGCCTAGCCATTTCGAACATAATCCCTACCCAAACAAATCCATGAAATTTTTCACTTATTAGCAAGTTCTTGATTTTTCATGAAAAATATGAGTAAAATACCTTGGGGATGCAAGATTGAAATGGGAAAACCATGGGTCGATCCAGAAAGAGGATGAAAAATCCGGAATTTAGCAACTTTAATCACGATTTTTGGGTAAGAAATGAGAGAGTTATGAGTGAATGAAGATTGAGAGGAGAAAGAGTGGCTATGGCTGCGATTTTTCGAGGAAGAAGACTTACCTGGCGGTCCATTGGGTAATAGATCTAAACCATGGACCGTTGGACAAAGGCTCGGACTGATGGTCAATAGCAATCTCGGGCAAAACATGGCCGGTATGCATGTCCGGTGTGCGTGTGCGCAAACTATGCTCGTACCGGGCAATTTACAAATGGTGCATGGGACCGGTAAAACTCTTGTTCTCAGTGCATTCGAATAACGGTCTCAGTCCATTCTTTGTACCGGGCCGGTATAATCCTCTCTCGGCCAATTCGATCCGACGAGCAAGTATCACGATCTTGCACCGGGCCGATAACAACCGGTACGTAGGGCCGGTAAATTTCTGGTGCTTGCAAAAGTTCTGTACCGGGCCTTCTCACTTATGTGCACCGGGCCGGTACTGCTGCTACGGGTAAGGGAAGCAAACGTACACCGGGCCGATTACAACCGGCATGCTAAGACGGTATTGCTCCGTTTAGGACCTTTTTCCATGCCGGCTCCACGTACTGGTTCCAACTTGGCCGGTGTGAGTGCTTCCCCCACGTTTTGACCATTCCATTGCAAGGCTTCACCACTTCGGACACCAAGTACCCTATGAACACTTAACAAAAATATAACAAAAAGTACTAGCAAAGTATGAAAAAGAGAAAATTAAAAGTATATACAAGGATTAGCTTGGGGTGTCTCCCAAGAGCACTTTGTTTTACATCACTAAGTTCGACGTTGGTTACCGCATTCAAGAGAGGGGAACATCATCGAGAGGGATCGAGCCTCCCTCTTCAATGATTTCCTTGGCATGGTATGGTTTGAGTCTTTGGTAGTTTGCAACGAATTCTTGGCCACTCTTGTTCACACGTACCACGGCCCCATATGGCCTCACCTCCTTGATCTCGAACGGTCCGGACCATCTTGACTTGAGCTTCCCGGGAAAGAGCTTTAATCGGGAGTTGAACAATAGCACTAAGTCTTCAACCTTGAAGTCCTTTCGCAAGATCTTCTTGTCATGGAACGCCTTGGTCCGTTCCTTGTAGATCCTCGAGCTCTCATAGGCCTCTAGCCTAATCTTATCTAACTCTTGGAGTTGAATCAACCGCCTATCTTGTGCGGTCTTTAGAAAAAAGTTGAGAAGTTTCACCGCCCACAAGGCTTTGTACTCTAACTCAACCGGCAAGTGACAAGCTTTACCACAGAGAAGGTTGAACGGGGTGGTCCCTATCGGTGTCTTGTAAGCGGTTCGATGGGCCCACAATGCGTCATCAATCTTCATGGACCAATCTTTTCTTGAGCTCCCAACGGTCTTCTCAAGTATTGCCTTGATTTGCCGGTTAAAAACCTCCACTTGGCCACTCGTTTAAGGGTAGTAAGGCGTGGCCACCTTGTGCTTCACTCCGTGTTTCCTAAGCAAGCTTTCGAAGACTTTGTTGATGAAGTGCGAGCCCCCATCACTTATCACAACCCGTGGTACGCCAAATCTAGGGAAGATTATTGACTTGAACATCTTTAGAACGACTTTTGCATCATTTGTGGGACTCGCAATCGCCTCTACCCATTTGGATACATAGTCAACCGCCACTAGAATGTATTGGTTTCCATATGAAGAAGGGAACGGTCCCATGAAATCTATTCCCAACACATCAAAAAGTTTCACTTCAAGAATCGAATTTTGAGGCATCTCATCTCTTCTACCAATGTTCCCCTTTCTTTGGCAAGCGTCACAAGCGGAAACAAAAGCATGTGCATCCTTGAATAGGCTCGGCCACCAAAAACCCGATTGGAGAACTCTTGTAGCTGTCTTGTATGAAGCAAAGTGTCCACCATAGGCCGATCCATGCCAATGGAATAAGACCCCCTTGGACCTCTTCTTCCGCCACACACCTTCGATACAAGCCATCCGAACACAACTTGTACAAGAATGGCTCATCCCAATAGTACTTTGTGACGTCATGAAAGAACTTTTTTCTTCTTATACCCATCCAAGTTTGGAGGCTCTTTCCCACAAACTAAGTAGTTCACCAAATCCGCGAACCACGGTAGCTTCTCATCTTGCAAAACGCTTGCACTCTCAAGACCCCTCACGACCTCTACTCCTTTCTTCAAGACGCTCACCACCATAAGACTCTCCTCGGGGAGTTTGTCATCAAGTGGAACAAGATCCTTAATCCTCAATCCAGATAAGTGGTCCGTGACCCCATTATCTATACCTTTCTTGTCCACAATCTCCATGTCGAATTCTTGCAAGAGTAGAATCCAACGGAGAAGTCTCGACTTGGTGTCTTTCTTGGCGTGTATGTACCTTAAAGCTGCATGATCCGTGTAGACTATGATCTTCGAGCCCACTACGTATGACCGGAACTTCTCCATGGCAAACACCACCTCCAACAATTCCTTCTCCGTGGTAGCATACCTTGCTTGAGTGTCATCAAAAGTTCTACTTGCGTAGAAGATGACGTTGGTCTTTTTGTCCTTCCTTTGGCCTAAGACGGCTCCAACCGCGAAGTCACTCGCGTCACACATAATCTCGAAAGGAAGATCCCAATCCGGGGCTTGGACAATGGGAGCACTAACCAACGCTTTCTTTATCTCCAAGAACGCCATCATACACTCGTCATCGAGGTTGAACTCAACATCCTTGCAAAGTAGCCTAGTGAGAGGCCTTGTGATCTTTGAGAAGTCTTTGATGAAACGGCGATAGAATCCCGCATGACCCAAAAAGCTTCGGA
>PKML01071561.1:411137-473714 GCA_002933935.1 Eutrema yunnanense | reverse complement strand
CCTAGGTTCTATCAGGTAATTAATCGCACTCTCGTGCCTAATCAATTATCCTAAGATCTAAGTTCCAGATTCGTCAACCTAGAATTAGCTTTGAGAACAACCTATGGTGAAGAACTAATTCAGATGGTGAATCCTAATCAACTAATCAACCTAGCATTCAAAGAAATCCCTTATGAGAACCCTAAACCTAACAGGAGATCTACTCAGACATGGAAATTGAAGCAATAAACATGACTGAATAAATACTCAAATAAATAATGAGAGAGTAACAAGAAGGTTCGAAATCTTCTCTCGGACGAACAGAGTTTCAGACTTGTCTCCATTCAAAAGCTCTCTCACAAAACCAAACTAAAATAAAGCATAGCCATCAAAGTGGCTGTAAAATCCTAATAAATAACCTAAGTCACGTTTTGGGGTTTTTGTAAATAATAAAGTCTTCTGGGCAATTTTACAATTCTTTAACTCTTGGAAAAGTCGAGATCGTGTCTTGTTGCGGTGAGTATCGACCGATACTAGTCAGCATCGATCGATACCGAGGCTTCCAATCGGGTACTCAGCTAAACAAACTTCTGCTTTGCTCCAAAATGCTCCAAAAAGCTCCAATATCTCCAATTATGCTCCAAACGTGCTAAAACCTGTAAAAGACTCTAAAACACTACAAAATAGTAGAAAGACTCTATAAACGGACTTATATCATGGCTTAAAAGGGGTAAAAACCATGATATATCAACTCCCCCAGACTTAGCATTTGCTTGCCCTCAAGCAAAACAGAAAGCTAAACCAGTAAAAGAGGTTTGAAAACACAGAGACTCACTTGTTCGTGAAACATTGCAATGACCCTTTACCTTAGTGCTCCACATATCACCTAACCAGTTTCAAATCTAACCACCATGCACTTCTCCGTAGACATTCGCAGCTTCCCAGACTACACACATTATTTCACAACATCGTTCAATCAAGCCTTCCTCGCCAGTTTCATTGTTGTGATTAATACCAAGAACCTTCTAGATTCTTTCCCATACAATATCGTGACAAGGAACCATCCAATTTCACACTTTTTGGTATTATTTTCTCTCCCCCAGACTTATTTTTTATTATGTCTCTTGCATATACATATTAAGGTTCGAGACGCGAGTATTGATGGTGTTTGCCACCGAATCCCCGGTTCTTCCCTCAAAAGTAATCAAAGGTGTGGGCGAATAATGGTATCACATGAAATTTTCCTAACCTCGCTTCCACCTTTGTGTGATCATTTCCTCTGAAGTAGAATAATGGGATCGCTGGAAGTTTTCCTAACCTTCTACTCAGAAGAAAATCATTTCATCTTTTCATGCATCTTGTTAATTAACTTGTAACAGGGAGAGAAATACAATTACTTTAAACACATGGGTTCCTTTATCAGATACGAATGAGGAATCAAGCTCTATGAATACTAACCACATCGATGAAGTGCAAAAATTTGGCTCAGGATTTAAAGAACTTTGCTGGAAACATAGGTGTCTTCTAGTTAACTGGTCAGCCTTTGGATTTTTCATTAGTCCGATCTAGAACTGATTCTGTAACAATGGTCACTTAGAAGTAGAGTCAGAACAAAAGATTCAAGAAAAAGATCACAGTCTCCAACAAAGTTCTGACTCAATAAAACAAAATTTTGACTCAAAAACGACTGACTCTAAGAAAAAAAAAAACAATGTCAGCGACTACCTCCCCCAGACTTGAACAACACTGTCCCCAGTGATATCTAGCCTAAAGTTGGTGAAAGAAAGCAAATGAACAATGAACTCTTCTCATCCGCGTAGGGCATCGACCGACACCAACATGGCATCGATCTATACTCAGGCGATTTCGTGATTGCTCCTTGTTTATCTTGACACAAAACACAAAACGAAAAATAAAAAGTAAAAGACTTTTATACAAACTCACCAGTGGGTTGCCTCCCACCAAGCGCTCGTTTAATGTCATTAGCTTGACTGTACCGCCGTTCAGGTAGAGGGTGCATCATCTAGAGGCATTATGGGTCCTTCTGGAATCTTGATATATCATAGTTTTTACCTCGGTTAAGCCATGATATAAGTCCGTTTTATCGAGTGTTTATTCTATTATAGAGTCTTTTAGAGTCTTTTACAGGTTTTAGCACATTTGGAGTATTATTGGAGATATTGGAGTTTTATGGAGCATTATGGAGCGAAACTGAAGTCTGGTGACTAAGTGCCCAATCCAAGCGTCAAATATCGATCTATACCCCCTGGTATCGATCGACACCCATCGGAGCAGATTACAAGTCGCGACTTAATGAAGTTTTGGAGAATTGCAGAACTTGCCCAGAAGACTTTGATATTTACAAGAAGACCCCAATTCGTGTTTAGACTACTTAATTAGGTTTTACAGCCACTTTGATGGCTATGCTTGTTTTTACTTTGGTTTGGAGAGAGAGCTTTTGAGGGGAGACAAGTCTGAAACTTTGTTCGTCCGAGAGAAGATTTCGAACCCCTGTTTTTTATCCTACTCTTATTTATTTTATTTGATGATTTATTCAGTTATGTTGATTGTTTCATTCTCCATGTCTGAGTAGATCCCTTGTTAGGTTCAGGGTTCTCAATAGGGTTTTCTCTGAATGCTAGGTTGATTTATTATTAGGATTCATATCTGAATTAGTTCTTCACCATAGGTTGTTTGCAAAGCTAATTCTAGATTGATCACCTAGAACTTAGATCTTAGGATAATTGGTTAGGCGCGAGAGTGCGATTAATTACCTGACAGGACCTAGGGTGAGCAAAACACTATTCGCAAAGAGATTTGGTTTAGATGTTTTGTGAACAAATCAAACTTGAAAATAAAAGCTGGTTTAGAATTTAGAATTCGCAAAGAGATTTGGAATTCCTAGGATTTAGACTTAGATAATTCTCGCAACGAGAGTTGGTTAATTATACCATAGTGATTTGAGTTCAAGAACCGCGCTAAATCCGAATCCTGTTAATTAGTTCATCTGCATTCAGTGATTCCCTGAGAAATTCCCTGAACCTAGCCTTTATCCAATTGTTTTCACAACCGTTTAGTTTATATTCTGTTTTCAATACCATTGATTGTTTAGCGTGATTCTCACCTATATAATCTATTGTGTGTTTATGTGAGTCCTTGTGTTCGACCCCTAGCTATACTACGACAGCTGCTTTAGTATCTAATAGGGTATTAATTTGAGCATATCAAATTTGGCGCCGTTGCCGGAGTCTCAATTCGCCATTAGATTTTAGTCTGAGAAATTCGACTAAGCCCGACGGTATCGATCGATACTAGATAGTATCGATCGATACTCGCCATTTTCTTTTCATTGACATCGATCGACACCACTCGGTATCGATCGATACTTATCGTATTACCAAGTTACTAACGTTTTTGCCTTTGTTTTCAAGTGCATGCCTAACCGAGAAACCAGAAGGAACAAGAACGCTGAGCTAATTGATCTGTCACTCGAGCAACTAGCACTTGTGGAACGCACAAACAGGAGAACAAAGAAATCAGCATGTATGAACAACAATCGAGTAGAGTTGGTTCAAGATGCAGCTGGTGCATACAGAGACCGAGAGGGTCGTTTGTGCAATGAGCAAGGACAACGTCTAGATGGAGAGGGGAATGTCATTTTACCTGAACCTGCTCCTGTTGTCGAAGAGATTTTCGCTGGGAATGTCGCTGTGAACGCGAACGCTGGGAATGCTGTGGTTAATCGTGGTAGAACGATTGGTGAATACAACAGGCCAGATCGGTCAGCGATTCGTCCTCCTGCTTACCAGAGGAATGACTTCGAGCTGAAACATGTTTACTACACTCTTGTGGGACAACATCTTTTCCATGGTCTTTCCAACGAACATCCGATGGACCACATTGAAAAGTTCGAGGACTTGGTCACTAGCATCAAGAGCAATGGAGTGTCTTACGACTACCTCTTTTGCAAGCTTTTCCCGTACTCTCTTGGTGGAGAGGCGACCTACTGGCTGAAGCAGCTGCCTCTTGGATCGCTGACTAACTGGGAAGATACTAGGATTGCTTGTCTGAACAATTTCTATGATGATGCACGATCTGAGGATCTGAGGAACAAAATCTCCCAGTTTTCTCAAGGACCTACCGAAGCGTTCAAGGCTGCTTGGACAAGATTTAGATCGTATCAAAAGGATTGCCCACATCATGGATACTCTGATGTTCAGTTGATGGGATTCTTTTTCAGAGGGCTCGACTGGAGGTACCAGATGACTTTGGATGCCGCGAGCAATGGAAACTTCAACACTAAGTATCCTGACGAAGCTTACATGTTGATTGAGAACTTGGCGTCTAGTAATAGCACCAAGAATGCTGATTTTGAGCGAAGAAAGCTAGCTGGTAACGTGGATAGTTCGCAGATCGCTGACTTCCAAGCTAAGCTGGATTCTATGCACAGTCTCCTGATGGGCAAGACACAGAAAGCTGTTCACTTTGCTGACGACGTCGAGATTTTCAACGAAGATGAAGTAGAGGATGTTAACTACATTGGTGGTTCTGGCTTTCAGGGTCAGAGAAATCAGTTCAACAACAACCGAAACTTCAACAACAACTCGCAGCAAAGAGGGTCGACTCAGTTTGGCCAGAAAGCTTCTCCGAACAGTGGGTATGTCAGGAACTATGGGAATTCTTATTATCAGCATGTACCTGCTAAGCTTCCAGATAGCAAAATCGAGGCTATGTTTGAACAACTGGTTCAAGGACAGCAGCAGCTTACTGTGAATCTCAACGGAAAAATAGATAATGTGTACAAGGATCTGAGCAGTAGGATCGATGCGCTCGACACTCATCAGAAGATGTTGGAAACGCAAGTCGCTCAAACTGCAGCAGCTGTCAAAGGAAAAGCCACTCATGCACAGAAGGAGTACGTCAATGCCATCACTTTGAATGGTGCGGGAGATCTCGAAAACCCTGAAGAAGGTGATTCCGAACCTGATCCGTCAGTATCGATCGATACCACTTCTGATATCGATCGATACCAATCTAAGGAATCGATACAAGAACCTTGTGTCGATCGACACCAACCTGGTATCGATCGACGCCCCTCGGGTACTGAACCAGAGATCGTGAAGAAACCAGAGATGGTTGAGGAACGTGTCTACAGGCCTAAGAAACCAGATCCTCGACCACCTAAATACCTCAGAGATCCCATCTCTCCAAAGCAGCTGCGTGGCTTTGAGAAGATGGTGCGAAGAATCCCACTCACTCACACTTTCGAAGAAGCTCATGAGTACATGCCTCTGCTGAGTCACTTCCGGGATTGTAGAGAAACTGAGGAAGAGATCAAGGAACTCTTCATTAAAGCCATAAGTCCACCACCTCCACCAAAGCGGCTGACTAAGAAGGAAGACCCAGGGAAATTTTCAGTTCCATGCTCCATCTTTGGAGTTGAAATCAAGGAATCACTGGTTGATTCAGGGTCTAGCGTGAATGTCATATCAAAGGCACTTGCAGAGAAGCTTAAGATCGAAGACATATGATCCACTGAGATGCCCCTCACATTCGAGAACTCTTCCACATCGGTTCTATTTGGTACAATAGCTGACTTGATGGTCAAGGTAGGAGATTGTTTGGTTCCCATTGATTTTCAGGTTGTGGAGATGCAAGCAAGGTCTAGCACGCCCTTGATTATTGGAAGACCGTTCATGGCTACTGCTGGTGCAGTTATGGATACACCCAATAGGAGGATTTCATTCTCGCACATTGACGAACAGACCTCCTACGAAGCCATCCCTGCTAGAAGAGCTCCCGCACAGATATCTTGTATCCCCGTCGGTGCAGGAGAAACACTGATGGTTGATCTTATAGACGAGCCTGATGCTGCGCCGATTGTCATGAAAACTTTAGATCATCCCCCTATCATCGCCAAGAAAGTCATCAAAAAGACTAAGGCAAAGAAGAAGGTGAAAGACAAGAGCGTCGAGAATGCCTCATATGTTACCTTAATCCCTCAAAAGAGCGATGGAGATTCGATCGAGTACAAGGTGAAATGCAAGGGACGCTCGAAACCGTTCTCTAAGGCCAGGATAATCATAACCCCAGAGCTGAAAGACAAAGGGCAAGAGGTTATTGAATGTATGCTGCGCAGAACTCTGAGTTTGGAAGTGTCTAGTTGTGGAACTTGCATGGGAGTGAGTTTCCTATTTCCTTCCGATTGATCGTCAGTACAGTCAAGCTCGTGACGTTAAACAAGCGATGAGGGGAGGCAACCCACTGGTAAGTCTGTACATACGTTTTCAATTTCATTTTGTTTTTGATTTTTGATTTTTGTTTTGTGTCGTGTCAAACGTGAAGCAGATTTCACCGAGGAGTATCGATCGACACCAGTCAGTGTCGATCGATACCAAGTGTCGTGGAAAGGAGCATAATTTCCAGAAGTGTCGATCGACACTATCCAGTGTCGGCCAAAAGCGACAAGTATCGATCGATACCCCTTAGTATCGATCGATACTCCACGGCCAGGTAAGTTTCCTTAAAACCCTACGGTTTTGTCTTCTTCCTCTCAAACCTTCATCGCTCGATACCGCCGTTTCTATCTCTCTCTCAAATCACAACTTTTTCAAATCTTCACCATATTAAGCGATTTAAGCGTCCGGATTCGTTAGAATTTCATTCTCTATCCATATCTCGCACTTGTTTCTCAATCCAACAAAGTTATGATCTCGGAATTTCAGTTTTTCATTTCGATTTTTAAGGTTATGGTTTTGTGAAATTCCACTCTTTACAACTTGTATTTATCGATGCATGTCGTTTGCTGAGTTGCTCTAGGGTAGTTTCGAACCAACATTTACCTTTGAATTGCTTTGAATTCTATTATTGAAAATCTGGGATTTTGATATATCGATGAACCTGGAATTGCTTCAGAGTATCGATCGATACCCTATGGTATCGATCGATACTCTCATATCTCTTAAGGCGATTTTGTTTGTGGTTAATAGGAGAGATTTGGTTTAGATGTTTTGTGAACAAATCAAACTTGAAAATAAAAGCTGGTTTAGACTTTAGGATTCGCAAAGAGATTTGGAATTCCTAGGATTTAGACTTAGATAATTCTCGCAACGAGAGTTGGTTAATTATACCATAGTGATTTGAGTTCAAGAACCGCGCTAAATCCGAATCCTGTTAATTAGCTCATCTGCATTCAGTGATCCCCTGAGAAATCCCCTGAACCTAGCCTTTATCCAATTGATTTCACAACCGCTTAGTTTATATTCTGTTTTTAATACCATTGATTTCTTAGCGTGATTCTCACCTATATAATCTATTGTGTGTTTCTGTGAGTCCTTGTGTTCGACCTCTAGCTATAATACGACAACTGCTTTAGTATCTAATAGGGTATTAATTTGAGCATATCAAATCTCGGCTTTCGCCCAATAGTGTTTCACCCTTTGTCCATTGACAGTGAACTCTTCGCCTGAAGGATTTGTCAGGACAATCGCACCATGTGGTCTAACTTCCTTGACTGTGAAAGGACCTGACCAACGAGAACGCAATTTACCAGGAAACAAATGCAAACGAGAGTTATACAGAAGTACCTGGTCATTTGGTTCAAAGTGTCTGGAGATGACTTTCTTGTCATGGTATGCCTTAGTCCTCTCCTTGTACAGCTTCGAGTTCTCATAGGCAAGATGCCTAATCTCATCGAGCTCATTCAGCTTGATCAATCGCTTCTCAGCAGCAGACTTGATGTCAAAATTTAGCAACTTTGTAGCCCATGCTGCCTTATGCTCGATTTCCACTGGAAGATGGCATGCTTTTCCATACAGCAAGTGAAACGGAGTAGTCGCAAGTGGTGTCTTGAAAGCAGTCATGTAAGCCCAAAGTGCGTCATCCAGCTTCACAGACCAATCCTTCCTGGTAACTTTCACTGTCTTCTCCTGAATCTCTTTGATCTGCCTGTTGGAAACCTCAACTTGTCCACTGGTGTGAGGGTGATAACGAGTAGCAACACGATGGTTCACACCATACTTCATTAGCAATCTCTTGAAAATCTTGTTGTTAAAGTGAGAGCCACCATCACTTATCACAATTCGAGGTACTCCAAATCGAGGGAAAATGATGGTCTTAAACAGCTTAAGAACCACCGAAGAATCATTGGTTCTGCTAGCAATGGCTTCGACCCACTTAGACACATAATCCACAGCAACCAAGATGTATTTGTTTCCATATGACGAAGGAAAGGGACCCATAAAATCAATGCACCAACAATCAAAAATCTCAACCTCAAGGATGAAATTCTATGGCATCTCATGTCTCTTACTGATATTCCCTCTCCTCTGACAGGCATCGCACTGCGAAATGAAAGCATGAGCATCCTTAAACATAGTAGGCCACCAGAAGCCTGCTTGAAGAACCTTGGACATTGTCTTGAAAGTGGCAAAGTGTCCAGCATAGTCGGATCCATGGCAATGAAACAAAACATTAGGTACCTCTGATTCAGCAATGCATCTCATGTTAATACCATCAGAACAATGCTTGTACATGTAAGGTTCATCCCAAAAGAATCGCCTTATGTCACGCATGAACTTTTTCTTGTTATATTTCTTGAGATGCTTTGGTTATGCATCTGCAGCGAGGTAGTTGGCAATATCAGCATACCATGGTTGATCAGAATCGGCTGCAGCCACGAGATACTCCTTTGAAACACCAAGGTGTTCAACAGTCAAAACTGGTTCGGAAATCGCCGGGTGTCGACCGACACCATAGGAGTGTCGATCGATACCGAGACCTGCAATTCGTGGGAATTGCTGAGTTTCTGCGAAACCCATCTGAAACTCAGTTTCAATGAAGTTAATGAATTCTTCTGGTAGTTGATCATCAATAGGGACGCCTGCATCGATCTGAATCCTCGAGAGATGGTCAGCGACCCCGTTCTCTATTCCTCTCTTGTCCTTAACCTAGATGTCGAAACCTTGTAGCAAAAGAACCCAACGACAAAGGCGAGGCTTAAGATCCTTGTTCTGCATCAGATATTTGAGAGCAGCATGATCAGTATGAACAATCACTTTGCTCCCAATCAAGTAGGATCGAAATTTCTCAAATGAGAAAACAATTGCAAGTAGTTCTTTCTTTGTGGTGCTGTAATTCCTCTGAGCATCATCCAATGTCCTGCTGGCATAGTAGATAACGTGCAGCTTCTTATCCTTTCTCTGACCCAGGACAGATCCAACAGCAAAATCACTAGCGTCGCACATGATCTCAAAAGGCAAAGTCCAATCAGGGGGTTGCACAATAGGAGCACTCACCAAAGCCTTTTTAATCTCCTCAAAGGCTACAAGACATTCTGATGTGAAGTCGAATTTGATCTCCTTGCATTATAAGGCGGTGAGTGGGCGTGCTAGCTTGGAGAAATCCTTGATGAACCTCCTATAAAATCTTGGCTTTGTCAACTTCGATCCCAGCCTCAGAAACCTTGTGCCCAAGCACGATGCACTCCTGAACCATAAAGTGACACTTTTCCCAATTAAAGACCAAGTGTTCCTCTTCACACCTCTGTAGCACCTTGCACAAGTTTGCCAAACAGTCCTTGAACGATGATCCATACACTGAAAAATCATCCATGAACACCTCCATAAAATCCTCAATCATGTCTGTGAAGATAGACATCATGCATCTCTGAAAAGTGGCTGGAGCGTTACACAATCCAAATGGCATTCTCCTGTATGCGAATGTGTGCCATAGGGACATGTAATTTCATCTCTGAAAAGTCATCTTCCCTTGGTCATCTGGATGTATCGGAATCTGGAAGAAACCTGAATATCCATCGAGAAAACAGTAGTAGGGATGACTAGCCAACCTTTCCAATATCTTATCAATGAATGGCAATGGGAAGTGATCTTTCCGTGTAGCTGCATTCAACTTTCTGTAGTCAATGCACATTCGATGCCCAGTGATAGTCCTTGTAGGAATCATCTCGTCCCTTTCTTTCTTCACCACGGTTATCCCTCCTTTCTTAGGGACAACGTGCACTGGACTGACCCAAGAGCTATCAGAAATAGCATAGATAACACCAGCTTTCAAAAGCTTCATCACCTCCTTTTTGACCACTTCCTTCAGATTTGGATTCAGCCTCCTTTGATGCTCAATTGAAGCCTTTGACTCGTCCTCAAGATGAATCATATGCATGCACAGGTCCGATGATATACCTGAAATATCATCAAGAGAATAGCCAAGAGCTTTGCGATACTTGCGCAGCTTGCTCAGCAGTAAGGCAATCTCTGTGTTGTTCATATAAGCATTAACAATTACTGGGTATGTGGAATTAGGACAAAGAAAACTATACCTCAGATTTGCTGGAAGTGGCTTGAGTTCCACCTTAGGAGCATTTTCCTCGCTCCAATCATCAAGCCCAACAGCTTGCTTAGAACTTTCGGCCAACTCTCCTTCTAGTCGCAGAGTATCGATCGATACATGTGGCGCTGAATCGAGCATCTTTGAGTATACAACAGTATTATCACACGAGTGAACTCCTGACTCGGCTGAACAGACCAATGCTATCTCCAGTGGATCCTCAGGATGCATCTCTAGGAAGTATTCTTCAGCTATGTCACTGAAGGAATCGACAAAGAAGGTCTGCCCATCGATGGTTGGTCTCTTCATCATCTTTTCCATGTTAAAAGTCATGACCAAATCACCGATGTTAAGAGAAATCTTCCCATTCCTGCAATCAATCAGAGCACCAACTGTTGCCAGGAATGGTCTGCCTAGGATAAGAGGATCCTTAGGCTCAGCATCGTATTCCAGGACGATGAAATCAGTTGGGATCAAGCAATTCCCAATCTTAATCGGGACATCTTCGAGTAACCCCTCTGGAAGTCTAACTGAACGATCAACAAGTATCAGGGAGATCCGTGTGGATGTGAAGTCTGTCATCCCCATCCTTTTGGCAACTGAATATGGCATGAGGTTGACACTTGAGCCAAGGTCACAAAGAGAATGCTCAAATATGTATGTGAATATCGTACAATCCAACACAAAGCTCCTTGGATCTGGTAGCTTCTTTGGGATCCTATTGGTCAGGATTGCACTGCACTCATGAGTAATCATCTAGCATCCTTCTTCAAGGTTCACGTTGCTTGATACGTGCTCAAGTGTTGAAGAAGCTGGACTAAGGTCTCTCTCTTCTGTCAACGGGATAAGATGGATGTTGCTGGTGGGGCGATGAGAACCACAAGAGAGGCGATGGTCTCTTGATACTTCAAGGGGTTTCCCTAAGGATCGGACTCACTCACGATCTAAAGAGAGAAAACGTTTTTGTGAAGAACAAAAACTCGAAAATAACCAAGGAAAATTCTTATTGTCTGCGTGACTGAGAATGACAAAGCCTTAGGGTTTTAAAGAGAGCTCACGCCCCCAAAGAAAAATAAATAAACCGAAAAGGAAATAACAAGACGGGTCCTTAACAATTTAGGCCCGTTTACAAAATAATTAAAAGACTAAGAGAAATAGAAATGAGGCCTCGTGTAGCTGGTCTTCAAGGGCTTACAGAGAGTCATTAATTGGGCCAATAATATTGCAAGCCGTTTGGCCTCGGTAAAAACCCATCTTCGCAAAACCTAGTGGGATAAAAACGAAGGTTGGGAAAAGAGCACCAAACGACTTACAAACCCAACTAATGACCTTCCTTGGGCCTAAGTCATCTCTGGTGAAGTGAAATCGACCATAGATAAGCGGGCCACGAGCCTGGGCTTGATGAGTGGCCACTTAGTGTAATCGGCCAGCAAAGGATCCAGCCGATATGTCTTCAGTGTTTGGACGTTCTGGTCCGAATGGTAAGGATTCTTGGGCTAATCTTTGGTGTTCTGGAAACTAGACTCAAAGAGCTTCAAATCCATATGTGGATCTCCTTCTGGATCATCCGGGATCATGGGTGGATCCTGCTTCAAAGAATCGGCCCAATAACTGCTCGCAAATGGGCTTAGCGAACTAGTGTCCGTCTTGAAGAAACCTTCTTGTCTGAGCTGGTCCATGAACATGTTGAACTTCTTTTCCATGTCCCTGCTCCTGGTTCTAGTCACTGGTCCACTTGGTACTAGTGGTGCTTGTATGACTTGGGTCGTTGACTCGATGTCCTCATCACTCCCTCCCTCTGCATGAGGTTTTGACCCCAAAACATCATCACCTGCATCAAAATGAGCTAAGTCAGAAACATTGAATGTAGCAGACACCTTAAGCTCACCTGGGAGCTCGAGCTTGTAGGCGTTGTCATTGATTTTCTCCAAGATTTTGAATGGGCCGTCTCCGGGAGGCGATAGATTCGATTTGCGTTTGTCCGGGAATCGCTCCGGTCTCATGTGCAACCACACCCATTCTCCAACTTCAAAAGACACGTGCTTCCTGCCCTTGTAGGCATTCTTCACACGTAGGGCATTGGTTCTTTCGAGCTGATCTTTGACCGATTGGTGTAGCTTTTTCACGTCCGCGGCCTTCTTGGCTCCATCGAGGTTTAAGAACTCCGTTTGAGGTAGAGGCTTAAGATCCAATGGCGTATGTGGATTAAATCCATATGCAATCTGAAAAGGAGACAAATGAGTAGCACTATGAACAGCTCTATTATAAGCAAACTCGACAAAAGGTAGAGCTTCAAGCCAAGTTTTAAGATTTGTCCCTATTGTTGCTCGAAGCAACGTTCCAAGTGTACGGTTAACGACTTCAGTTTGGCCATCGGTTTGTGGATGGCAGGTCGTGGAGAAGAGCAGCTTGGTTCCTAGCTTCTTCCAGAGGGTTCTCCAAAAGTGGCTCAGGAACTTGGTGTCGCGATCTGAGACGATCGTCCTAGGTACGCCATGTAGTCGGACAATCTCTTTGAAAAAGAGGTCCGCGGTTTGTGTAGCATCGTTTGTCTTGGCACATGGAATGAAGTGTGCCATCTTTGAGAACCGATCCACCACGACAAGGATGGAGTCCTTGTGTCTGATCTTAGGCAAACCTAACACAAAGTCCATAGAAATATCATTCCATGGTAAAGTAGGAATCGGTAAAGGAAGATACAAACCGTGCGGGTGAACCCGAGACTTGGCTTTCTTGCAAGTGATACATCTTGCACAGAAAGTTTCGACCGACTTCTTAAGGTGTGGCCAAAAGAAGTGCTCCTTCAGCATGGCAAGAGTCTTCTCAACGCTAAAATGACCCATGAGGCCTCCTCCATGAGCGTCTCGGACTATAAGCTCTCGTAACGAACATTGCGGGATGCATAGGCGTTTATCTCTAAAAAGATAACCGTCATGGACATAGTAAGAAGTGTGGGTTCCCTTTCCATGGTTCTTGTATATCTCTGCAAAATCAACATCAGATTCATATAATGGAATAATCATTTCAAATCCAAGAACCTTGGCTTCCATGGTCGATATTAGCGCATATCTCCGAGATAGGGCATCGGCCACCACATTATCTTTTCCCTTCTTGTACTTGATCACATAGAGAAACGTCTCTATAAACTCCAGCCATTTAGCATGTCTTCTCGTGAGGTTATTCTGACCCCTAAGATGCTTCAAAGTCTCATGGTCCGTGTGGATGACACACTCCTTCGATAGTAGGTAATGCTGCCACGTCTCCATTGCTCGGACTAAGGCGTAGAGCTCCTTGTCATAAGTAGGATAGTTGAGAGTGGCTCCACTAAGTTTCTCACTGGAGTAAGCAACAGGTTTGCCTCCTTGAGTAAGCACAGCACCGATCCCTAAACCTGAGGCATCACACTCAATTTCAAACGTTTTAGAGAAATCGGGTAAAGTTAAAACGGGAGCATGAGTCAAACGATCCTTTAGGCCTTTGAAGGCCTCTTCCTGGGCTTCTCCCCACTTGAATGCCACGTCCTTCTTGATGATGGCAGTTAGAGGTGCAGCAAGGGTGCTGAAGTCCTTCACGAACCGTCGGTAAAAGCTAGCCAAGCCGTGAAAGCTTCGAACTTGGCTAACGGTTGTTGGCGTAGGCCATTCTTGGATGGCTTGGACTTTCTCCTGGTCCACTCTAATTCCCTGTGAACTCACAACAAAGCCTAAAAATACAAGCTCATTAGCGCAAAATGTGCACTTCTTCAAGTTGGCGTAAAGACCATCTCGTTGAAGCGTCTTAAGAATTTGTTCTAAATGAGATAAATGTTCAGCTAGAGTTCGACTATAAATGAGAATATCATCAAAATATACCACTACAAACTTACTAATGTATGGTCTAAGAACCTCATTCATGAGTCGCATGAAGGTACTTGGCGCGTTAGTTAGCCCGAAAGGCATAACTAGCCATTCGTAGAGGCCTTGCTTCGTCTTGAAGGCCGTCTTCCATTCGTCACCTTCTCTCATTCGTACTTGGTGGTATCCACTTCTGAGATCAATCTTGGAAAATAAATTAGAACCAGAAAGCTCATCAAGCATGCCATCTAACCTTGGTATCGGATGTCCGTATTTGATCGTTATGTTGTTGATTGCGCGACAATCCACGCACATCCTCCACGTTCCATCCTTCTTTGGCACCAAAAGGACTGGAACAGCACATGGACTAAGGCTCTCACGAACATAGCCCTTGTCCATAAGTTCTCTCACTTGCTTCTCTAGTTCCTTGGCTTCGTCCGGATTAACGCGATATGCGGCTCGATTGGGTAATGGGGCTCCGGGCACAAAATCGATCTGGTGCTCTATTCCTCTTATAGGAGATAAGCCAGGAGGTATCTCATCAGGAAACACATCAGCAAAGCGGTCCAAGAGTTGAGTAACTTCAGTAGGAAGCTGTTGCTCCAACGCACTAGAACCTGCACTTAAAGTCTCCTTAAAGATCATTAGTAATACCGGTTCCTTGCAAGTGATTGCCTTAGAAATATAATTGGACTTGATAAACAAATTGTTCCTGGTCGATGCATCTTTTTCTTTTAACATTTTAACTTGTAATTCGTGTACTTGAGTAGGTGTAAGAGGTGTTAAATTATACTTCTTTTTATCATGCACAGACGAATACATGTTACTTCGGCCATGGTGAATGGCGTCCTTGTCAAACTGCCAAGGTCTACCAAGAAGAAGATGGCCAGCTTGCATAGGAACAACATCACACACAACTTCATCCGAGTACTTGCCCATATTGAATGGTACAAGCACTTGGTCCGTGACGCGTAATTCAGCCTTATCATTTAACCATCTTAGCTTATATGGGTGAGGGTGTTTAGCGCGTTCTAGAGAGAGCTTAGTGACCATGTAGTCACTCGCTACATTGGTACACGACCCTCCATCAATTACCAAATTACATACCTTGCCTCGGATGGAACATCTTGTATGAAAGATGTTGTCTCTTTGGGCTGTCTCGTCGGGATGAACCGTGAGGTTCAAGGCTCGTCTGATGACCAGAGACTCACCATATTCAGCCTCACAATCTACTTCTTCAGTGGCTGCCTCGGTCATTTGCACATCGGCCTCATCTTGAGACTCGTACTCACCCGAATCCAACATGATCATAACTCGGTGATTTGGGCATTCTCTAGCCATGTGTCCTCTGCCCTTGCACTTAAAACATGTTATGTCACGAGTTCTAGAAGTACTTGGGTTAGAAAACTTACCTTGATTAGGCTCAGAGGCCTTAGAAGTGAACCTAGGGTCTATTTCGACCGACTTGCCCTTCTCCGCGGCCTTAGATGGAAAGCTGGTTGGAGTTTGGGTCTTGGCTCGGTTCTGGTCCCATGTTTGGTTACTCCATGTCCGTCCAGTAGCATAGGACTTCTTCTTCATGTGTTGCTCAGCTTGAATGGCATGGTGTAAGATGTCCTTCAAGTCGTGGTATGGAAGCTTCTCCACTTTGTGACTTAGTCGTTCGTTGAGTCCGTCTAAGAACTGAGCCATGAGTGTCTCGGTGTGTCTCGGTGTCTTCATCCAGCTCCAAACGGTTTCTAAGATGTTCAAACTCTTCTAAGTATTCTTCCACGCTCCTGGTTCCTTGGGATAATTTTCGGAACCTCTTTTGAAGATCTCGATGATAATAGCTCGGAACATATCGCTTCTTCATGAGCTGTCTCATCTCTCGCCAAGTGCTGACCTGAGGTTATTGGCTCCTTCTTCTGTCAGCTACCTCACGATCCCACCATGAGAGAGCATGGTCAGTGAGTTGAGCAACGGCCAAAGCCAGCCTTCTTTGCTCGTTGTAGTCGTAGTACACGAAGATATGCTCCATGCGTTGCTCCCACTCCAAATAAGCCTCGGGATCAACTCTTCCAGCAAACGTAGGTGCCTTAAGCTTCATGTCCTGGGAGTGTTGGTGCCTTGGGAAGTCACCTTCGGCCTCCTCAAAGACGTCTTGTCTCGGTCCTCTTCTCCTTACTCGCGGCTGTTCTTCTATCGGAACATCGTCCGGATCTTCGCCTAGGTTGTTGGGTCGTCGTTGTGCTCTTGGTAGAGGATTGTTGTTGGCTTGAGGCTGCTCCATATGATCTAGCCTGTGGACTACGCTCTGGAGCTGTTGTTTCATAGCCGTGATTGCTTGCATGAGAATGGCATTAGGGTCTTGCGGTACAACATTGTTTTCCATTGTTTCTTAAAGTTCCTGCAGAGTCTGTGTTGACGAGTGTGTCGACGACACTGTCACGTACTAAAGTTCCTGCAGATTCTGTGTTGACGAGTGTGTCGACGACACTGTCACGTACTAAAGTTCCTGCAGATTCTGTGTTGACGACTGTGTCTTCGACACAGTGGCTTGCTTCACTTTTCCTTGGTCAATATTCTCCTTGCAAAAAAAAATTTCACAAAGTGTATCAATGGAGCTCTAAAAAAAAAAAAATTTGACCAAGACAAGTAATAAGGTAAGAAAAAAATTTCTTAAATCAAAAAGGAAAAATTCTAAACTCAAAATACTCTCTTTTCCTTTTTTTTTTGTTTAACTTAACAAAAAAAGGAAATAGCAAAAATCGAAAATCCTAATATATGGTACTTTTCCTTTTTTTTTTTTTTTGACTAAAATTCTAAAAGGAAAAAATTAAAATTCGACTAACTAAAGATATGCTAAGTTTCTTTTTTTTTTTTTTTTAGAATCTAGCAACCTAACAAGAACAAAAAAATACAGAAAACTAAAAGATGATAAGGGAACGTTTACACCTTAGATTCAGGAGCTTTTGAAGCTCTGATACCAAAATGATACGTGCTCAAGTGTTGAAGAAGCTGGACTAAGGTCTCTCTCTTCTGTCAACGGGATAAGGTGGAGGTTGCTGGTGGGGCGATGAGAACCACAAGAGAGGCGACGGTCTCTTGATACTTCAAGGGGTTTCCCTAAGGATCGGACTCACTCACGATCTAAAGAGAGAAAACGTTTTTGTGAAGAACAAAAACTCGAAAATAACCAAGGAAAATTCTTATTGTCTGCGTGACCGAGAAGGACAAAGCCTTAGGGTTTTTAAAGAGAGCTCACGCCCTCAAAGAAAAAGAAATAAACCGAAAAGGAAATAACAAGACGGGTCCTTAACAATTTAGGCCCGTTTACAAAATAATTAAAAGGCTAAGAGAAATAGAAGTGAGGCCTCGTGTAGCTGGTCTTCATGGGCTTACAGAGAGTCATTAATTGGGCCAATAATATTGCAAGCCGTTTGGCCTCGGTAAAAACCCATCTTCGCAAAACCCAGTGGGATAAAAACGAAGGTTGGGAAAAGAGCACCAAACGACTTACAAACCCAACTAATGACCTTCCTTGGGCCTAAGTCATCTCTGGTGAAGTGAAATCGACCATAGATAAGTGGGCCACGAGCCTGGGCTTGATGAGTGGCCACTTAGTGTTATCGGCCAGCAAAGGATCCAGCCGATATGTCTTCAGTGTTTGGACGTTCTGGTCCGAATGGTAAGGATTCTTGGGCTGATCTTTAGTGTTCTGGAAACTAGACTCAAAGAGCTTCAAATCCATATGTGGATCGCCTTCTGGATCGTCCGGGATCATGAGTGGATCCTGCTTCAAAGAATCGGCCCAATAACTGCTCGCAAATGGGCTTAGCGGACTAGTGTCCGTCTTGAAGAAACCTTCTTGTCTGAGCTGGTCCATGAACATGTTGAACTTCTTTTCCATGTCCCTGCTCCTGGTTCTAGTCACTGGTCCACTTGGTACTAGTGGTGCTTGTATGACTTGGGTCGTTGACTCGATGTCCTCATCATTGCTGGACACCATCCTCTTAACATACCTCCTGAAGGCTAGAGAAGTCTTGATAGCATCGATGAAAAGAAGTTCTACAATCAATTTATCCATAATTGCCTTGCATCTAGAGTCTTCTACCTCCTTTTAGTCTTCCCAGAAGCCCTGGGATAAGGTATCCTCGGTGTGTAAACTCTCTCTGCAACTACGTTAGGTACTTCCTTTGAAACCTTAAGAGTTGATTCGACTGCAGGATCAGTATCGATCGATACACGGGGTTTTGATTTGTCCCGTGAAAGTATCGTGACAGATGTCGATCGATGCTGGCTGGTGTCGATCGATACTGGAGCGATTTCAGTATCCTCATTGTCAAGATCGACAAAAATATCTACAGTTTGGCCAATTTTCACTCCTGGATTGACCTCTTTTCCACTCTTCAAGTTGATTGCATTGATGTGAGCCTTTGGGTTCTCTCCTTTCCCTGGAAGAAAGCCTTCTTGCCTTTTCACAGCCTCTGAAGTCTGAGCTACCTGAAGTTCCAGCTTCTTCTGCTGAATATTAATAGCGTCGATCCTTCCACTCAGATCATTGTATAGGACATCAATCTTCCCATTGAAATCCACAGTGAGCTTTTGATGTCCTTGAATAAGCTGTTCAAACATAGACTCGATCTTGCTATCTGGGAGCTTAGCAGGTATAGGTTGATAAGATGAATTTCCATAGTTCCTGGTATACCCACTGTTCTGAGATGATTTCAGGCCAAACTGATTCGACCCTCCCTGCTGAGAATTGTTGTTGAATTGATTCCTCTGACCTTGAAAACCAGAACCACCAATATAGTTAACATCCTCTACTTCATCCTCATTGAATACCTTAACATCTTCAGCAAAGTGAACATCCTTCGTTGTCTTGCCCATCAGAAGACTGTGCATGGAATCTAATTTGGCTTGAACCTCAGCAATTTGGGAACCGTCCATGCTACAAGCTTGCTTCTTGCGCTCAAAATCTGCATTCTTGGTGCTATTGCTAGATGCAAAATTCTCAATCAGCACATAAGCGTCTTCAGGATACCTGGTGTCGAAATTTCCATTGCTTGCAGCATCCAAAGCCATCTGGTGCCTCCAATCAATCCCTCTGACGAAAAGACTCAGCAACTGAACATCAGAGTACCCGTGATGTGGACAATCTCTCTGGTATGATCTGAATCTCGTCCAAGCAGCCTTGAACGCCTTAGTAGGTCCTTGAGAAAACTGGGAGATCTTGTTCCTGAGCTCCTCGGATCGTGCATCATCATAGAAATTGTTCAGGAATGCATTCTTAGTCTCTTCCCAAGTAGTCAGTGACCCAGCTAGTAACTGCTTCAACCAATAAGCTGCATCCCCACCAAGAGAGTATGGTAATCATAGGATACTCCATTGCTTTTGATGCTTGTAACCAAATCCTCAAACTTCTCAATGTGATCCATAGGGTGTTCATGAGAAAGACCATGAAAAGGGTGCTGACCCACAAGAGTGAAGTATGCAGGTTTCAGCTCAAAGTCATTCCTCTGAAAAGGTGGAGGGCGAATCGCTGATCGATTTGCATAAAACTGATCAGGCCTGTTGTACTCACCAATCGTTCTACCACGATTAACCACAGCATTCCATGCATTCGCGTTCCCAGCGACATTCCCAGCGACAATCTCCTCGACAATCTCCTCGATAACAGGAGCAGGTGGAATGATGTTCCCCTCTCCATCCAATCGTTGTCCTCTCGCATTGCAAAATTGACCCTCTTGGTCTCTGTAAGCACCAACTTCATCTTGAACCAAAACCACTGTATTGTTGTTCATCTCTGCTGGCTTCTTTGCTTTTCTGTTTGTGCGTTCCAAAAGTGCTAGCTTCTCTAATGACAGATTGACTAGCGGAGTGTTCTTGTTTCTTCTGGTTTCACGAATAGGCATGCACCTGAAAACAAAGGTCAAGAACGTAAGTAACACGGTAATACGATGAGTATCGACCGACATTGAGTGGTGTCGATCGATAATCATGAAAAGAAAACGACGAGTATCGACCGACACTGGGTAGTATCGATCGATGCCGACGAACTTAGTCGAAATTCTCAAACTAAAATCTAATGGCGAATTGAGTCTCCGGCAACGGCGCCAAATTTGATATGCTCAAATTAATACCTTATAAGTACTAAAGCAGTTGTTGTAGTATATGTAGGGGCCGAACACAAGAACTCACGGAAACACACAATAGATTATATAGAAGAGAATTAAGCTAAGTGATCAATGAAATTGAAAGCAAGTACGTAAATTAAACGTGTTGTAAGTTCGATGGGAAAAAGATAGGTTCAGGGTATTTCTCAGGAAATCAATGAATGCAGATAAACAAACTAGTCAGGATTCAGATTTAGCGCGGTTCTTGAACTCAAATCACTAAAGTGTAATTAACCAACTCTCGTTGCGAAAACTATCTAAGTCTAAATCCTAGAATTCCAAATCTCTTTGCGAATCCTAAAGTCTTAACCAGCTTTTAGTTCAAGTTTGATTTGTTCACAAAACTACTAAACCAAATCTCTTTGCGAATAGTTATTTTGCTCACCCTAGGTTCTATCAGGTAATAATCACACTCTCGTGCCTAATCAATTATCCTAAGATCTAAGTTCCAGATTCGTCAACCTAGAATTAGCTTTGAGAACAACCTATGGTGAAGAACTAATTCAGATGGTGAATCCTAATCAACTAATCAACCTAGCATTCAAAGAAATCCCTTATGAGAACACTAAACCTAACAGGAGATCTACTCAGACATGGAAATTGAAGCAATAAACATGACTGAATAAATACTCAAATAAATAAGGGAAAACGATCTATTTCCCCCTCGGAACTATGATATAGCACCAGTTCCACACAAAGTTTGACCCTTGTACCAGATCTCCACGGTTTGAAAGTTTAAGACTTATTTCCCCACCGTTTGAAAGTTCGAAACCAATTTCTCCACGGGTTGAAAGTTCAAAACCAATTTCCCCACAAACCACGATTAATTTCGGTTTATTGTATACCAATCCTTAGTTAACCCAAATAACATGAAACAAAACCAATATTAAACCAATTACAGCCCAATTTGAAAGAATTAACCAATAATAACCCCCACCCACCCGATCACTTGACCCAATTGGAAACCAGACTCTTAAACTTGCCCGACCCGTAAACTCGTCCCAATCTTCTTCTTCTTCACCCGCTAACACAAATAATACCATTGTATTTTAGCCCTAACGCGAAGGCAATAAGCTTGCTAGCAGAAAACGTATCCCGAAAAAGACCTGTTTAAAGCATAAAGGCATGAGCTTGTTGAATCTCCGACAGAGATTTAGCTCTCTCTGTAAATGACAGAATCGGCAGTGGAGTTGATGAACAAGCACTCTTTTTTTTTTCAGTCTCGTTCTATTTTTGAATGAAGAACATAGAAGAAACAAAATAGATATCTGGAACTTTGAATCTGAAATTGAAAAAAAAAATTATAAACAATCTGAATTCGAAATCGTATCGAATGACAGGTTTCACACGATGTCGAACCCCACCACATGCTTCGAATAAGCCCAATCGCTCTGCCCCTCTTCGAGCTGCTCCGCCGCGGCCTCCTCACAAGCATCGACGGCTCTCGCATAGACGAATCTGGAAAACCAGTCAACATCGGTGGTGATTACTTCGTGACTGATATTTCCGGCGAAAATTGGAAATCGAGACCACCGGTGAAGGATTTAGGCAACGACACCTACTCTTTTTGCTCTTCCGTCACTTCCAAGGCCCCGCGCGCTTCGCCTTCGACAGAGAGCTAACAATTTCTAACTACGCTTTGTCAAGAAATTCGGCGTCGTGTTGCCGGAGCTCCGGAGATGCGACTAGTCCGATTTTGCCAGAGACGTCTAGTCCGGCCGGTGGATTTGATCTCAGAAAACGAAATTGGATTTTCGATCGTGCAGAGCGAGGAAAGGAAGACGAGAGGTGAGAGATACGAAGATGATGTTTAAGAAAATTATAAGAAAATCTCTTGATGTGGGGATGACGAAGATGAGATCGTTTCAATTCAAAAAAAAATAATAATAATAAAGATGAGATCGTTGCAGGTATTGTCGGAGATTTTTAGTTTTAAGGATACGAGTCGGGTTTTAAATCTAGTCGGGTTTTCAATTAACGGTTTATGTGGTTTGGTTTCTGGTTTAGGTCATAAACCGATAAAACAACTGTTAATGTGGAAATTGGTTTTGAACTTTCAACCCGTGGAGAAATTGGTTTCGAACTTTCAAACGGTGGGGAAATAAGTCTTAAACTTTCAAACCGTGGGAATCTGGTACGAGGGTCAAACTTTGTGTGGAACTGGTGCTATATCATAGTTCCGAGGGGGAAATAGATCGTTTTCCCTATAAATAATGAGAAAGAGTAACAAGAGGGTTCGAAATCTTCTCTCGGACGAACATAGTTTCAGACTTGTCTCTTTTCAAAAGCTCTCTCACAAAACCAAAGTAAAATAAAGCATATCCATCAAAGTGGCTGCAAAATCCTAATAAATAACCTAAGTCCCGTTTTGGGGCTTTTTGTGAATAATAAAGTCTTCTGGGCAATTTTGTAATTCTTCAACTCTTGGAAAATTCGCGATCTTGTCTTGCTGCGGTGAGTATCGACCGATACTAGTCAACATCGATCGATACTGAGGCTTCCAATCGGGTACTCAGCTACACGAACTTCTGCTTTGCTCCAAAATGCTCCAGAAAGCTCCAATATCTCCAATTATGCTCCAAACGTGCTAAAACATGTAAAAGACTCTAAAACACTACAAAATAGTAGAAAGACTTTATAAAACGGACTTATATCATGGCTTAAAAGGGGTAAAAACCATGATATATCACTAACCCTAAACACCATGAATCAAGCCTTGGATCATCCTAATCTACCCCATCTCTAAACCCTAAAAGACTACTCAAGACCCATTAAGAACCAACCAAAATTGATGGTGATGGAGGTTGAATCCATGGATGGAAGATGAATAATCAAGATAGATGCAAGGAATTTATGGAAATAAACATTAGATTGCATAAAACAAAGGTTCCTTCTTACTAATCTCAAACTCTCTCTCAAAAGTAAGGGTTTTAGACTTAAGAAAAAGCATAAAAAATGAAATTAGGTTTAGATTGTCTTTAAATAAAAAGGTGGCGACCGGGTCAACCCGGAACAAACCGGGTATTGACCCGGTCGGATCTTGGGTCATGTTTTCTATACCGGCTAAAACAGGTACGGTATAGGTGGCCGGTATGAGGTGCCGATGTGAGAAGGGTGATGCCGGGGGAATTAGAGCCGGGATAGTGGGGCGGTAAAGTTCCTACATAAGAGAAGGAGCAGTACCGAACGGGGGAGCTCTCTTGTGCCGGGCCGTGATAAGCTCAAATTAATACCCTAAAAGTACTAAAGCTTTGTCGGTTGTAATACTTAGGGATCGAATCCACAGAGACTCAAGAAAACACACAATAGATTGTATAGATGAGAATTAAGCTAAGTGATCAATGTAATTGAAAGCAATACGTAAATTAAAGGTTGTAAGTTTGATTGGAGCAAGATAGGTTCAGGATATTTCTCAGGAAATCAATGAATGTAGATAAACTAACTAGTCAGGGTTCAGGTTACGCACGGTTCTTGAACTCAAATCACAAAACTATAATTAACCAACTGTCGTTGCGAGAATTATCTAAGTCTAAATCCTAGAATTCGAAATCTCTTTGCGAATCCTAAAGTCTAAACCAGCTTTAAAGTTCAAGTTTGATTTGTTCACAAAACAACTAAACAAAATCTCTTTGCGAATAGTTATTTTGCTCACCTTAAGTTCTATCAGGTTTCTCAATTGCACTCTCGTGCCTAATCGATTAACCTAAGATCTAAGTTCTAGGTGATCAATCCAGAATTAGCCATGAGAACAATCTATGGTGAAGAACTAATTTAGATTATGAACCCTAAACAACTAATCAACATAGCATTCAAAGAAATCCCTTATGAGAAACCCTAAACCTAACACGAGATCTACTCAGACATGGAAATTGAAACAATAAACATGTTTGAATAAATTATTGAATAAATAATAAGAAAGAGAGTAAAACAGGGGTTCGAAATCTTCTCTCTGACGAACAGAGTTTCAGACTTGTCTCCCTCAAAAGCTCTCTCACCAAAAACCAAAGTAGAATTCAAGCGTAGAATAAAACTTAGCCACAAAAGTGGCTGAAACCCCTAATAAATAACCTAAGACACGTTTTAGGGCTTTTTGTAAATAATAAAGTCTTTTGGGGCAATTTGCAGATTCTTAAATCTTCAAATAAGTCGTGATCCTTATGTTTCTTTGACGGGTATCGATCGATACCATAAGTGTATCAATCTATACTCAGGCATCAAATCGGTGTCTCAGCTACAGGATCTCTGCTTGACTCCAAAAAGCTCCAGAATGCTTCAATATCTCCAATAATGCTCCAAACGTACCTAAAACCTGAAAAGACTCCAAAATACTAAAAAGACTCTATAAAAAGGACTTATATCATGGCCTAAAACGGGTAAAAACCATGATATATCAACTCCCCCAGATTTAGCATTTGCTTGCCCTCAAACAAACAAAAAGCTAAACAAGAGAAAGAGGTTTGAAAACACGGAGACTCACATGTTCTTGAAACATTGCAATGACATTTTTCCTTAGTGCTCCACATATCACCTAACCAGTTCCAAATCTAACCACCATGTACTTCTCCGTAGACATTCGCAGCTTCCCAGACTACACACATAATTTCGCAGCATTACCCAATAAAGCCCTCATTGCCAGTTTCATCGCTGCAATCAATGCCAAGAACCTTTTAGATTCTTTCCCATACAATATCATGAAAAAAGAATTACCCAATCTTCACACTTTTTGGTATTGTTTTCTCTCCCCCAGACTTATTTCTCATCATGTCTCTTGCATATACTTATCAAAGGTAACACGAATATTGATGGTGTTTGCCACTGAATCCCTGGTGCTTCCCTTAAAAGTAATCAAAGGTGTAGGTGAATAATGGTATTACAGGAAATTTTCCTAACCTCGCTTCCACCTTTGTGTGATCATTCCCTCTGAAGTAGAATAATGGGATCGCTAGAAATTTTCCTAACCCTCTACTCAGAAGAAAATCATTTCATCTTTTAATGCATCTTACTTATTAACTTGTAACAGGGGAGAGAAATACCATTTTTTTAAACACATGGGTTCCTTTGTCAGATACGAATGAGGAATCAAGCTCTATGAATAATAACCACATCGATGAAGTGCAAAATTTTGGCTCAGGCTTTAAAGAACTTTGCTGGAAACATGAGTGTCTTCTAGTTAACTGGTCAGCCTTTGGATTTTTCATTAGTCCGATCTAGAACTGATTTTGTAACAATGGTCACTTAGAAGTAAAATCAGAACAATAGATTCAAGAAAAAGATCACAGTCCCTAACCAATTTTGACTCAATAAAACAAATTTTGACTCAAAAACGACTGATTCTAATAAAAACAAACACAATGTCAGCAACTACCTCCCCCAGACTTGAATAACACTGTCCCTAGTGTTATTTAGCCCAAGGTTGGTGAAAGCAACAAAAGAACGGAGTAGGATTGTGAGGTAAAAGAGGGAGTTACCGATCTGGGATAGGCGTATCGACCGACACACGGCCTGGTATCGATCGATACCAGGCGTAAGTCGATACGGTGAACTCTTCTCCATAACTTGACATTTCCAGCTTTAGAGTTCTGCTCAACATGCTCTCCACAACCTCCTGTCCTTTCTCTTTCAACTCCGGAGTGAGGATAACTCTAGCCTTAGAGAATGGTTTTGAGGTTCCTTTGCACTTCACCTTATATTCAATCGAATCTCCATCACACTTCTGAGGGATTAAGGTCACATGGGTAGCACTCTCGACTCTTTTGTTCTTCAACTTCTTCTTTGCCTTAGTCGTTTTGATGTCTTCCTTGGTGATGATAGAGGGACCATCTAAAACGTCTATGACAGTTGGCTCATCATAAGGCTCGTCTAAAAGATCAACCATCACTGTCTCTCATGTGACTACAATGATGAAAGAGATATGTTTGGGCGCTCTTCTAGAAGGAATGGCTTTGTAGGAGACATGTTCGTCAATGTATGAGAACGAGATCCTCTAACTGGGCGTGTCTATAACTGCACCAACCGTAGCCATGAATGGTCTTCCAAGAATCAAAGGCGTACTAGATCTTGCACTCATCTCCACAACCTGAAAATCAGCAGGAACCAGACAATCTCCTACTTTAACCAGCAAATCAGCGATTGTACCGTATGGGACTGAGGTGGAAGAGTTCGCGAATGTGAGAGTCATCTGGGTAGATCTAATATCCCCAATTTTCAACCTCTCTACAAGTGCCTTTGACATGAAATTGACGCTCGACCCTGAATCAACGAGAGACTCTTTGAATTCAAATCCAGAGATAGAACATGGAACTGAAAATTTTCCTGGGTCTTTCCTCTAATTCAACTGCTTCATCGGTGGTGGTGTGCTTCTTTCCTTGATGAAGATTTCCTTGATCTCTTCCTCAGTTTCTCTGCAATCTTGGAAGTAACAATCCAAAGGGCGATTTTCAAAAGCTTCTTCAAAAGACATAGTATGGGGGATTCTCCTCACCATCTTCTCAAAAGCGAGTAACTTCTCTGCAGTGATGGGATTCATGAGATGTCTAGGTGGTCTAGGATATGGCACATTAGGCTTGTAGACACGTTCCTCTGTTATCTCTAGTTTTTTCACAATTTCTGGCTTAATCTGCATGGGGTATCAATTGACACAAGTAGTGGTATCGACCTCAGAGCGGGTATCGATCGACACAGGAAGGGTATCGATCGATACTCGGGCGATTTCAGAATCCTCATCGTCATCTTCTACAGGGTTTTCAAAATTTCCTACACTTCTTAAGGTGATTGCATTGACGTATTCATTCTCTACATGAACCATATTTCCCTTGACAGCGGCTACAGTTTGAGCTACTTGAGTTTTCAGCATCTTCTGATGAGTACTGAGAGCCTCGATCTTTCCACTCAGATCCTTGTACATAGCATCCATCTTTCCATTGAAATCCACTGTGATCTGATGATGTCCTTGAACTAGATGTTCAAGCATAGACTCAATCTTGTTCTCAGGGGTTTTAGCAGGTACAGGATTCCCATAGTTCCTGGCATAACCACTGTTCTGGAAAGGTTTCTGGCCAAACTGATTCGACCCTCCTTGTTGAGAATTGTTGTTGAAGTTTCAGTTGTTGTTGTATTGATTCCTCTGGCCTTGAAAACCAGAAACACCAATGTAGTTAACATCCTCTACTTCATTCTCATTGAACACTTCAACATCTTCAGCAAAGTGAACAGCCTTCGTTGTCTTGCCCATCAGAAGATTATGCATAGAATCTAACTTGGCTTGAACATCAGCAATCTGCGAACCTTCCATGCTACCAGCTTGCTTCTTTCGCTCAAAGTCTGCATTCTTGGTGATATTGCTAGACGCCAAGTTTTCAATCGGCACATAAGCATCATCAGGATACCTGGTGTTGAAGTTTCCATTGCTCGAAGCATCCAAAGCCATCAGATACCTCCAATCCATTCCTCTGAAGAAGAAACCCATCAGTTGAACATCAGAGTACCCGTGATGTGGACAATCTCTCTGATATGATCTGAATCTCGTCCAAGCAGCCTTGAACGCCTCAGTAGGGGCTTGAGAAAACTAGGAGATCTTGTTCCTAAGATCCTCGGATCGTGCATCATCATAAAAGTTATTCAGGAAAGCAGATTTGGTCTTTTCCCAGGTAATCAGTGATCCTGGAGGTAACTCATTCAGCCAGTAAGTCGCACCTCCACCTAAAGAGTATGGGAAGAGCTTGCAGAAGAGGTAATCATAGGATACTCCATTGCTCTTGATGCTAGTGACCAAATCCTCGAACCTCTCAATATGGTCCATGGGGTGTTCATTGGAAAGACAATGAAAAGGGTGCTGACTCACAAGAGTGTAGTATCCAGGTTTCAGCTCAAAGTCATTCTTCTGAAAAGCAGGAGGGCGAATCGATGATCGATTTGCATAAAACTGATCAGGCCTGTTGTACTCACCAATCGTTCTACCACGATTAGCCACAATATTTCCTGCATTCGCGTTCCCATCGACATTCCCTGCGATAATCTCCTCGACAACAGGAGCAGGTGGGATGATGTTCCCCTCTCCATCCAATCGTTGCCCTCTCTCATTGCACAATTGACCCTCTTGGTCGCTGTAAGCACCAGCTCCATCTTGAACCAAAACCACTGGATTGTTGTTCACCTCTACTGGCTTCTTTGCTCTTCTGTTTGTGCGTTCCAAAAGTGCTAGCTGCTCGTTTGACATATCAACTAGTTGAGTGCTCTTGTTCCTTCTGGTTTCGCGAATAGGCATTCACCTGAAAATAAAATTCAAGAACGTAAGTAACACAAAATTCACGGCAGGTTATATATCATGGTTTCTACCCTGTTTAAGCCATGATATAAGTTCGTTTTATAGAGTCTTTCTACTATTTTGTAGTGCTTTAGAGTCTTTTACAGGTTTTAGCACGTTTGGAGCATAATTGGAGATATTGGAGCTTTCTAGAGCATTTTGGAGCAAAACAACGTTCGTGTAGCTGAGTACCCGATTTGAAGTCTCATTGTCAATCGATACTGGCTAGTATCGGTCGATACCCACTGCAGCAGACACGAGTCGCGACCTTTCCAAGAATTGAAGAATTGCAAAATTGCCCAGAAGTCTTTAATTATTACAATAAGCCCAAGAACGTGTTTTAGCATTATAATTAGGTTTTTCAGCCACTTTGATGGCTACGCTTTCATTACTCTTGATTCTACTTTGGTTTTTGGAGAAACAACTCTGAACTCCTGTTTCTTATTGATTTCTTTGATGATCTATTCAATCATGTTGTTTTCATTCTCCATGTCTGAGTAGATCCACTTTAGGTTCAGGGTTCTCATAAGGGTTTTCTCTAAATGCTAGGTTGATTAGTTGATTAGGATTCACCATCTGAATTAGTTCTTCACCTTATGTTGTGTTCAAAGCTAATTCTAGGTTGACGAATCTGGAACTTAGATCTTTGGATAATTGATTAGGCACGAGAGTGCGATTAATTACCTGATAGAACTTAGGGTGAGCAAAATAATTATTCGCAAAGAGATTTGGTTTAGTTGTTTTGTGAACAAATCAAACTTGAACTAAAAGCTGGTTTAGACTTTAGGATTCACAAAGAGATTTGGAATTCTAGGATTTAGACTTAGATAGTTTTCGCAACGAGAGTTGGTTAATTAAACTTTAGTGATTTGAGTTCAAGAACCGCGCTAAATCTGAATCATGTTAGTTAGTTTATCTGCATTAATTGATTACCTGAGAAATACCCTGAACCTATCTTTCTCCCAATCGAATTACAACTTGTTTAATTTACGCATTGCTTTCAATTACATCCTTTGGTTTAGCTTAATTTGAATCTATTTAATCTATTGTGTGATTTCTGTGAGTCCTTGTGTTCGACCCCTACTTTACTGCAACTACTGCTTAGTACTTTTAGGGTATTAATTTGAGCATATCAGCAGGTATCGACCGATACTACCCGAGTATCGATCGATACTGGGGTGAACTTAGTCGAAATTCTCAAACTAAAATCTAATGGCGAATTGAGTCCCCGGCTACGGCGCCAAATTTGATAAGCTCAAATTAATACCCTAAAAGTACTAAAGCTTTGTCGGTTGTAATACTTAGGGATCAAATCCACAGAGACTCAAGAAAACACACAATAGATTGTATAGATGATAATTAAGCTAAGTGATCAATGTAATTGAAAGCAATACGTAAATTAAAGGTTGTAAGTTCGATTGGAGAAAGATAGGTTCAGGGTATTTCTCAGGAAATCAATGAATGCAGATAAACTAACTAGTCAGGGTTCAGGTTACGCACGGTTCTTGAACTCAAATCACGAAACTATAATTAACCCACTGTCGTTGCGAGAATTATCTAAGTCTAAATCCTAGAATTCGAAATCTCTTTGCGAATCCTAAAGTCTAAACCAGCTTTAAAGTTCAAGTTTGATTTGTTCACAAAACAACTAAACCAAATCTTTTGCTCACCTTAAGTTCTATCAGGTTTCTCAATTGCACTCTCGTGCCTAATCGAATAACCTAAGATCTAAGTTCTAGGTGATCAATCCAGAATTAGCCATGAGAACAATCTATGGTGAAGAACTAATTTAGATTATGAACCCTAAACAACTAATCAACATAGCATTCAAAGAAATCCCTTATGAGAAACCCTAAACCTAACACGAGATCTACTCAGACATGGAAATTGAAACAATAAACATGTTTGAATAAATCATTGAATAAATAATAAGAAAGAGAGTAAAACAGGGGTTCGAAATCTTCTCTCGGACGAACAGAGTTTCAGACTTGTCTCCCTCAAAAGCTCTCACTAAAAACCATAGTAGAATTCAAGCGTAGAATAAAACTTAGCCACAAAAGTGGCTGAAAAACCTAATAAATAACCTAAGACACGTTTTGGGGCTTCTTGTAAATAATAAAGTCTTCTGGGGCAATTTGCAGTTTCTTAAATCTTCAAATAAGTCGCGATCCTACTGTTTCTTCGACGGGTATCGATCGATACCATAAGTGTATCGATCGATACTCAGGCATCAAATCGGTGTCTCAGTTACAGGATCTCTGCTTGACTCCAAAAAGCTCCAGAATGCTTCAATATCTCCAATAATACTCCTAAAACCTGAAAAGACTCTTAAAGACTCAAAAATACTAAAAAGACTATAAAAAGGACTTATGTCATGGCCTAAAACGGGGAAAACCCATGATATATCAGGCCGGTACGTGCGTCTTCATCGGGGAGCTGCTTCTTCATGCCGGGGGAAATGGAGCCGGTACGCATGGCCGGTGTAGAGCATGTCTCGGCTAAAGTTGTGATACCGGCCAAGTTAGGTCCGGTATAAGAGGCCGGTATGGTGAGTGCGATCCGCCTTGGCTTCTAGGCGTTGCTTCAAGGTCCCAAGCCAAGTGTGAACTCCTCCAAAATCTCCAAAAGCCTCCAAAGTACCTAAAAGAGACTCCAAAACATGCAAGACTCTCTAGGACCTAGTATGAAATCCCTAAACTCTAAATGAGACAAAACAAATAAGAAATGTAATGAAACTATATGCGAATGAGATGAAACCTAAGCTAAACGAATGCATAGAAGAGACAAAATATGGGAATATCAATTCCCTCCAATCTCAATTGAGGACATTGAGAAACAAGGTGGGGGTGACCCTTGGGAATGAAGATGAAGTGGTTTTTGTTGAGGGAAAGGGGAAAAGCATACATGAAGAGCAAGTGATTTCTACACGCATGGAGGTTGAGAAGTCTCTCAAGAACGTGGTTAAAGAGAGAAACGTGGACACACATGTGATGTCTAAGAAAGAAGCTTCTCGCATTGAACCTTCTCCATACGAGCCTACACTTCCATTTCCCGGTAGTTTTCTCACCAAGGCACAAAAGAAAGTGTTATCAAGCTTCAAAGAAAACATGGATAAGATTGGAGCACCATTGCATAGTGAAAGTATTTTGTCACAACTCCCACAACACCAAAAGTTCATCAAAAACATACTTGAGAACCGAGAGAAAGTGGAAGAGCTTATGGCGATCTTTGATTCACCAAGCATAACAAGGGCTGAGCCTAAGTCTATCCCCAAACATGGAAATCCCGGTAAATTCTTGAACCATACATAATGTCTTGAACCTCCAAGACTTTGATGTAAACCGAGACAACAAGTATCGCGCAACGACATTTTCTCATAGAACTTGAGTTATCTATTGTGTTCATTTTGGCTTGAGCATTCTTGTTTTTCATGAGTGAACTTGGAGAATATAGCCTTACTTTCATCCTCCTAGAAACTGCTCCATTTCACACTCATTAGGTGATCTTCCATTAGCTTTGTTTTTAGAAGTAACTTGTAGTACTCCACTAATATCTCAAAGCTATGGAATCATTAAAAGCCAACGCTTAACCTTAACACTCAGAGGTAGCACTGTCTTATCATCCTAGGAACTAGGTAGAGACATAGTCTCACAGTGCTCACTACTGAATGCACTTGATTTCGTTTTCCCTTTTGAACCTAGATCTTGGGATCTCCAGTCACATAGGTGGGGTTTCCATTAAGCGTCACCTTGTTGGGTTTCCGTTCGAGTCCGACGATCCGTCAAGAGTGAGTTGCGACATCGAAACTTCGTGTTCCGTCTTCTTCTTCTTGCAGGTCTCGACAAGGTGACGCATGCCGGGGTCCTAGATCACACCAGTTTTTTTTGTTGGTGTGCCTCCTCTCGATCACTTTAAGGTAGTCGGGTTCTTTGCCGTTTGCCTGGGCCTGTACAATTTTGTTTAGTAAAAAATAATAATAAACGCAATTAGTAATTAAAAATTGAAATTTCTATTACCATTTCCATCGCCTCGCGTTCGACGGTCTTTGCGCCTCCGTTTTGAATGTAGACCCCCTTCCCTCCTCGGTCGCTGTTGCGGTTCTTCGATTGTCTTTCAGAGGTCGCCTTCATCTTCGCCTTACTCCAGTAATCGCAGAAACCCGTCCAGACATGGTCCACAAGGTCCTTCGGCTTGGCTAAGCCGCGCTTCCACTTCTGCTTCCACTCGTACGTATGGTTCGAGTACGAAAGCACGACATACTTGTCTCATTGCGCAATAACCTTCCTCATTAGATCAGAGTTCCACGTGAACTCTTGCTATATTAAAAAAAATACATAATGTTAGTTTTCAAATTTAAAATTGAGAAAATGAAAAACAAAACTCCAAAAATTACTTACCGCGAAATTACGGTGCCACACGTCTTTCTCGTCGGCAGGCATGTCGGAGTACTTCTCGTACGGTTTGTCCAACATATTGTGTAGCATCCGCAAAATCGCCTTTGTGATCTCAGGCGACAACTTAAACCTGTAAACATTTTCAAAATAAAATTAGTACGTTTAAATTAAAAATGTAAATAAATTGAGGTTATAAAGAAAATTTCACTTACCAAGTCCCGCCCTCGAACTTTGGGTTGAGACGGATGTAGTGGTCCCGGTTCTGCTGCTGGACAAGATCCTCGATCTTAATGTTGGACCGAGCCGCAGATTGCTGGGAATCCTGGACTTGAGTTCCTGAGCTCGATGGTGCATTTGGCGTAGCTCAAAGACCACGAGAACGGCGACCTTGGGAACCGCCCAAACGGAGAGTCCTCATCAGCCATGCGGATAAAACATAAAACATTAGTACATCAAAATTCCCGAGAAGTTCAAAATTCCTAAAAATTTCACAATTCACGAAAATTTCGAATACCGGAAAATTTTAAATAATCTAAAAATTTCAAAATTCCCAAAAATTTCAAAAATTTCAAAATTTCTGATAATAGCGTTAACATATATTTAATCAAGGACCCAATAAATTGAATTAATAGTTTGGTTCAATATAATATCTCTCATATTCATGAACTCCGTAGCAGTTTGTGAGAATATACATATGCAAATGTTGTCGCTCATGTGGTGAAAGTCTCCGCTTCTTGCCTTTTCCACTATGTCGTCCAATCTCTAAAAATATATGAGGAACATCGACCGGATAGGAAGCTATTACGCCTCTATCATCATGTCGAGCTGGTCTACGACTCTTCGTTTTGACTTGTGATGGAAAGTAGAACTCGGCAAAATGTGAGGTTTCTTCATTGATGCTCTGTGCGACAATAGAACCCTCCACTTTGCTCAAATTTTTCACCTTCTTCTTTAGATGAAACATATAACGTTCGAAAGGATACATCCAACGGTACTGAACAGGGCCCCCAAGCTCTGCTTCTCGAGGGAGATGAATTGTTAGATGTTTCATAACATCAAAGAAGGAAGGCGGATATATCTTCTCCAAATTGCAAAGGATTACGGGTATATTATTCGCAAGGTTGCAGATACAGTCTGATGTAAGAGAGCGCGAACATATATCTCGAAAAAAGGCATCAATCCCTGCATAATAAGAATAACAAATGAATAAATAAAGACTAAAGTATTGTACATGTAAAGTATGATTGTACGTACCTGCAATTGCTTCGTGGACATTACGTGGTAGAAGACATGCAAAGGCATATGGAAGGAGGCGTTGCATCACAACATGGCAATCATGACTCTTCATCCCTGTAAACTTCCCTTCTCCATGATCAACGCAGTTCCGAAGGTTAGATGTGTATCTGTCCGGGAATCTAACACTATCAGAAATCCAGTTAAAAAACTCAGCCTTTGAAGGTTCATCTAACCGAAAAGCTGGGATAGGAGCCTTCATGTTCCCTGTCACATGTAGTGCTCTATGAGAAGAAATGTCTGGCAAGTCCAATCTAGACTTCAAATTGTCCTTCGTCTTCCCTTGGACATTGAGAACGGTGTTCATAATGTTGTCGAAAAAATTCTTCTCAATGTGCATCACATCCAGATTCTGCCTCCAAAGATGGTCCTTCCAATAAGGCAAATCCCAGAAAATACTCTTCTTGTGCCAATTATGTACGTTGCCACAACCATTAACAGGATGATGCATGTTACCACCACAATCAACCGTCCTCTCTGCATTAAAATCTTTGAACTGAGTCAACAAATACTCTTCATCTAACTCAGGAGGTGGACCATCAACTACTTTTCGGTTCTTCCTAAACAATGTCGTGCTCCGACGATAAAGATGATCGCTTGGTAGGAATCACCTATGACAATCAAACCAAGACGTTTTGCGTCTGTGCTTCAACTGGAACGCATATGTGTTATCTTGACAATACGGGCACGATAACCTTCTGTGCGTTGTCCATCCTGATAACATGCATATGCTGGGAAATCGCTAATGGTTCACATTAGTACCGACCGCATAACGAAATTCCTCTGACAAGAAACATCAAACGCCTCAACACCTTGGTCCAATAACATTTGAAGCTCATAAATCAATGGCTGCAAAAACACATCAAGTGATCTCTTCGGATGTTCTGGTCCATGAACGAGAATGCTAAGAAACAAGAACTCTCGTCTCATGCACAAAGATGGCGGCAAATTGTAAGGTATTACAATTACTGGCCACAAAGAATATTGTCTGTCGTGCTTTCCAGAAGGGTTGAAACCATCGGTACATAATCCAAGGTATACTTTCCTCGCCTCATACGCAAAACTATGATACATTGACTGAAAATATTTCCATGCTCCTGCGTCTGACGGATGAGCGATTTCTCCATCCGTTGTATGCTCTGCATGACATCTCATTGCTCTCGTTGTGCGCTCTGACTGATATAACCTCTTCAATCTCTCTGTTAATGGCAAATACCACATCCGTTTATATGCTACTTACACTCTTCCACATGTTTCCTTATACCAAGGTTTACGACAAAAACGGCATGTCGAACGGTCTGCGTCCTCTCTACAGTAGAGCATAAAATTGTCGATGCATACATATATCATCTGATACGGCAATCCTAGACCTTGAACAAGTTTTTGTATCTCATAGTATGTTGCCGGTGCAAGATTATTTTCTGGCAAAATGTCTTTCACAAAATCAGCGATTGCATCCACGCACTCCTCACTCAAATTGAAATCCGTCATTGCAGGTTCTTCTAAGCTAGCGTTATCCCCAATATAATGTTCACTAGTACTAGCATTATTATCCACCATTGTATCATTTTCTCCATGATAATATCAAATCTTGTAATCCGGCACAAATCCATGACAATACAGGTGTGACCATACTTCATCTATCACGATAAATCTACGATTCCGACAATTAGTACAAGGGCGGTAGATTTTACCGTTTTTTTTTTGCTTTCTTCTGCGTACCCGCAAATGCCATGAATTCCTGCAGACCTTCTTTGAATTCCTCCGTAACTAGGCCCGTGTCCGGAATTTGATGAGGCTTGTCCATCCATGATCGAAAATAATTATAAGGATCTGAAGAAGACATTTTGGTAATGAAATTTAGATGAGAGGTTTTTTTTTTTGGTGATTGTAAATGAGAGTGTTGATACATTTTTATAAGAAAACTGTGCGCGATTTCTGATAGATTTCCCACGGATTTAAATGTAGATATTTATGATGTCGGCAACATGTTGTCAACGTCAACATCTGTCGAACATCCGTCGGAATTTGTCCGACGGATATCTGTCGTCGGAATTCCGTCGGCAACATGTCGGCAATATTATCATCTGTCGAGCTACCGTCCTAAATTGTCCGACGGATCTCTGTCGCCAGAAATCCCGTTGAAAATCCGTCGGAAATTGTCAGACGGCAATATGTCGTCGGAAATGTCCGACGGATATCTGACGGATATCTGACGGGTTCACTTTTCCGATGGATATATTTATCGTCGAATTCCCGTCAAAAATCTGTCGAAAATTTCCGACGAAGTTATGGCCGTCGGAAATGATCATGTTTTCTTGTAGTGCTAGGATCAAGCAAATTGAAGGCAAGAGTACTTCTTCATCATCTCATCCTCAAGATACATTGTCCGGCAAACCCGAAACAAATCCAAAGGGATATTGCAATGTTATATTCTCCAATGATTAGCATGAACACACAATGGAGAAGTTCTTAGGACTACTCTATAGTCCAAAAGATGACGACCTCCCATCTAGAGAGATTCCCTCCAATCTCAATTGAGTACATTGAGAAACAAGGTGGGGGGACCCTTGGGAATGAAGATGATGTGGTTTTTGTTGAGGGAAAGGGCAAAAGAATACATGAAGAGCAAGTGATTTCTACACAAATGGAGGTTGAGAAGTCTCTCAAGAACGTGGTTAAAAAGAAAAACGTGGACACACATGTGATGTCTAAGAAAGAAGCTTCTCGCATTGAACCTTCTCCATACGAGCCTACACTTCCATTTCCCGGTAGTTTTCTCACCAAGGCACAAAAGAAAGTGTTCTCAAGCTTCAAAGCAAACATGGATCCATTTCAGAAGTACGTCGTCGATAGCCTGCAGACCATTTGGAGTGCCATCTCTCGATGCAGTTGCATGGCACCATCACGCCCACGCTCACCATCTGGAGAAGGACCATCTCATACCGCTAGAGACGATGATTCTGATGAGGATTAGTCCTCTGTTCTATTTGGTTCACTTTTCTTTTCTTTTTCTTTATTTTGAACTTTTGAGTCTGTTTTGTCTTTTTCTTGTGATTTTTAACTTTGTTGGATTATGCATTATGATATCTTGTTGCTTTTAACCAGTGTTTGAGTGATCTAAAAGTGCTAACCATACCACTTTCGGATCCTTGGTCAAAAATTGAGAGCAACATTTTTGTCACTTGTCGTTGAGAAGAGTTCACTGTATCGACCTATGCCTGGTATCGATCGATACCAGGATGTGTGTCGGTCGATACCCCTGTCCCACATCGGTAACTTTTTCTCCTTCACAGATTCCACTCAGTTCTCTTGATTTCTTTCTCCAACCTTAGGCTATATAACACTGGGGACAGTGTTATTCAAGTCTGGGGGAGGTAGTTGCTGACATTGTGTTTGTTTTTCTTAGAGTCAGTCGTTTTTGAGTCAAAATTTGTTTTACTGAGTCAAAATTGGTTGGGGACTGTGATCTTTTTCTTGAATCTATTGTTCTGACTTTACTTCTAAGTGACCATTGTTACAGAATCAGTTCTAGATCGGACCAATGAAAAATCCAAAGGCGGACCAGTTAACTAGAAGACACCCATGTTTCCATCAAAGTTCTTTAAAGCCTGAGCATAAAATTTTGCACTTCATCGATGTGACTGATGTCGATAGAGCTTGATTCCTCGTTCATATCTGACAAAGGAACCCATATGTTTAAAGTAATGGTATTTCTCTCCCCTGTTACAAGTTAATAAATAAGATGCATCAAAGAATGAAATGATTTTCTTCTGAGTAGAGGGTTAGGAAAATTTCCAGCGATCCCATTATTCTACTTCAGAGGGAATGATCACACAAAGGTGGAAGCGAGGTTAGGAAAATTTTATGTGATACCATTATTCGCCTACACCTTTGATTACTTTTAAGGGAAGAACCGGGGATTCGGTGGCAAACACCATCAATACTCGCGTCTTGAACCTTAATATGTATATGCAAGAGACATGATGAGAAATAAGTCTGGGGGAGAGAAAACAATATCAAAGAGTGTGAAAATTGGGTAATTCTTTTGTCATGATATTGTATGGGAAAGAATCTAGAAGGTTCTTGGAGTTGATCACATCGATGAAACTGGCGATGAGGGCTTTATTGGGTAATGCTGTGAAATAATGTGTGTAGTCTGGGAAGCTGCGAATGTCTACGGAGAAGTACACGGTGGTTAGATTTGGAACTGGTTAGGTGATATGTGGAGCACTAAGGAAAAAGGTCATTGCAATGTTTCAAGAACAGGTGAGTCTCCGTGTTTTCAAACATCTTTCTCTTGTTTAGCTTTCTGTTTGCTTGAGGGCAAGCAAAGGCTAAGTCTAGGGGAGTTGATATATCATGGTTTTTACCCGTTTTAGGCCATGATATAAGTCCTTTTTATAGAGTCTTTCTAGTATTTTGGAGTCTTATAGAGTCTTTTCAGGTTTTAGGTACGTTTGGAGCATTATTGGAGATATTGAAGCATTCTGGAGCTTTTTGGAGTCTAGCAGAGATCCTGTAGCTGAGACACCGATTTGATGCCTGAGTATCGATCGATACCCGTCGAAGAAACAGAATGATCGCGACTTATTTGAAGATTTAAGAAACTGCAAATTGCCCCAGAAGACTTTATTATTTACAAGAAGCCCCAAAACGTGTCTTAGGTTATTTATTAGGGTTTTCAGCCACTTTTGTGGCTAAGTTTTATTCTACGCTTGAATTCTACTTTGGTTATTGGTGAGAGAGCTTTTGAGGGAGACAAGTCTGAAACTCTGTTCGTCCGAGAGAAGATTTCGAACCCCTGTTTTACTCTCTTTCTTATTATTTATTCAATGATTTATTCAAACATGTTTATTGTTCCAATTTCCATGTCTGTGTAGATCTCCTATTAGGTTTAGGGTTCTCATAAGGGATTTCTTTGAATGCTAGGTTGATTAGTTGTTTAGGGTTCATAATCTGAATTAGTTCTTCACCATATGTTATTCTCATAGCTAATTCTGGATTGATCACCTAGAACTTAGATCTTAGGTTAATCGATTAGGCACGAGAGTGCAATTGAGAAACCTGATAGAACTTAGGGTGAGCAAAATAACTATTCGCAAAGAGATTTGGTTTATTTGTTTTGTGAACAAATCAAACTTGAACTAAAAGTTGGTTTAGACTTTAGGATTCGCAAAGAGATTTGGAATTCCAGGATTTATACTTAGATAATTCTCGCAACGAGAGTTGGTTAATTATACTTTAGTGATTTGAGTTCAAGAACCGTGCATAACCTGAACCTTGATTAGTTAGTTTATCTACATTCATTGATTTCATGAGAAATACCCTGAACCTATCTTTCTCCAATCGAACTTGCTACTTGTTTAATTTACGTATCTGTTTTCAATTCCATTGATCACTTAGCTTAATTCTCATCTATTCAATCTATTGTGTGTTTCTGTGAGTCTATTTGGATTCGATCCCTAAGTATTACAATCGACAAAGCTTTAGTACTTTTACGGTATTAATTTGAGCATATCAAAGATGCATTCTTATTAATTGAACTGGAAGAGGTTACATCATTTTTGACAACTGTCATTACACACATTTTGATAAGATCATCCTTAATAAAACCCTTCCCAATAAAAACCCCATTTTTCTTTAGGATCAGTTGGTCATACCCCATGTTGACTGCGAATCCATGCTTAATGATCTTAATCCCAGAGATCAGGTTCGTCCTCATGTGTGGCACATTTTTCACGTTGGTCAGAGTGACTTCCTTGCCTGAAGTCATCTTCAATACCACATTGCTGATGCCTTCAATCTTGGATTGAGACACATTTCCCATCAGCAGGTGAGTGTCAGTCTTGTTCTTTTTATAGGTGGAGAACTGGCTTCTGTTAGTGCAGATATGAGTGGTTGCACTAGTGTCATACCACCACGTCCTAGGATTCCCCACAGCCATGTTTACTTCTGTGACCACCGCACACAAATCATCTTCAGTCAGGTTGGCCTCATTTTTCTTTGGAGCCTTTTTGTTGCGGCACTCAAAGGACTTATGGCCAGTCTTGCCACAATTGTGACAGGTTCCAGTGAACTTCTGCGAACTCTCACCTCCGAATTTCTTCTTTAACTTCTGAGAATTCTTTGGTGGAATTTTGCCTTTTCTTTTATTTTGGCGCCCTTTGTTTTGCCATTTTTCCCGCTTATTGTTTTGGTGCTCCACCATATTCGCGTTGGGTTCGCGAATTTCCACACCTACTCCAATGTTTCTCCGGTTCGTTGACTCGATACAGAGCTTCATGGTTAAGTCTTCGAGACTCATCCACTTCCTCTTCCGCTTGAGGTAATTTTTGAAGTCCGTCCAGCGAGGTGGGAGCTTCTCAATGACACATGCGACTTGATAGGTCTCGCATAGTCTCATACCCTTAGGGTATATCTCGTGAAGAATTGGTTGCAACTCTCTTACTTGCTCCATTAATGGCCGCGAGTCCACCATTTTGTAGTCTTGAAATTTCGCCACAATGTATTTCTGAGATCCATCATCTTATGTGCGATACTTCTTGTCTATAGAGTCCCACATGTCTTTAGATGTTTCGACATTGTTGAACAGTGCATCAGCAAGGCGATTCTGGATATATCCTTTGCACATAAAATCTCCATGTTCCCAAGCTAGCAAGCGCGCGAGGATCAGTATTATCCGCTGGGAGAATTGGTTTCTCTTCATGGGTATACTTCTCTAGCTTGAGCGTGGCCAAATAGAAGAATATCTTCTTCTGCCACATCTTGAAGGCGGTCCCATCGAACTTGTCGGGTAGGACCCCTGCTGGATTCACAGATGGTATTTGCACCGTCTAAAACCGTTCAGTGATTGCGGTTTGAACAGTAGAAGCAATCGGAGCAGGGATGGCAACAATCACCGCTTGGAAATTCCTGAACTAGATCTGTTCAGAACTGGTCACGACAGTGTTAGCGATCGTCACTCCAATAACTTCAATGGTGGTAGTCTCGACGACCGTAGTCATGTTGGAGACGTTGTTGTTTCCGTTATCCATTCTGAAAAAAATATACACATATGCGAATCAAAAACGATTTAAAAATAATTGTTTAACGTTATGATTTATGAAAAAATCAAAAAACAGTTGGTATCGATGTAGTGTAGAATCGCAAATTCAACAGACACTATCGAACCAATTTCGAACCACAAAGTGCGTTCGATGTTTAAACTATTCGCAAACGGAAAACTGATTCAACTCTGGCGATCGCAATCGCAGTGGTGTTTATATAAGTACTCGTATTCAATCCGTTCAATTGTTTATATAACAAAAACGGATTCAAAGAGTTACGATTGTAGGAGCTAAAATTAGCACTACGGATAAGGTGATTAAAGTACGAGAATTATATAAACGACGTTACGGTAAGAGAGAACGAGTGGAGGCAAGATAATGAATCTCTTTCCGTAACTCTTTGAATGACCCGCGGTGTGACGAGAATCTGTGATTCAAAAGCCGCAGGATACAATCACTAATATCCGGCTTCGCAAACACTCGAAACTCGGACCTAAACGAACTACTACTCTATGATACTCTCGAAAAAACTTATGTAAAAGAAGAGAAAGAGATTGCTGGATTTCTCGAGAAGAGTGAGAAGCATTTTTTTTTACGTCTGTGTAAAAATGGAAGAGTAACTCGTGTTTATAACCAAATAATTAAATTTGACTCATTTAGTCAAAGAAAAACGCTCATACAAATTTGGCCCAAAAAGAACTCTTTACTGGGCCCCTGGCCCAGGAGCCCAGGCCCGGCTCGGCGGAGGTAGCGCGCGCGCGGAGCCTCCTTCCTTCTCTATCACACACACTTTTAACAATGATATAACTTGTCACTTATATACACTACTCCAAAGTTTTCCAATGTGGGACAAATGACATGTCCCTCATTTAACGTACACTTGACCAATAACTTAGACTTGGCCCATCTCTTCACACTCAAATTTTAATAAATCCCATTGAGCTTTTTTAAAAATTTCGGTCCAACAATCCCCCACATGAATATAAATGACTCTAAACATACGAAGATTCAACTGGCTCAATAAACTAGACTAGACGCGACTTGACTAGACTAGAATGACTTTCGAGAGTATGCGAAAATGTAATTGTATCTGAGAGGTAGCATTTTTTAGCTTTTAACCAATCATTTTTAATATATGTCTGGTTTACTTGGCCAGGAGGTGAACATGATGTCTTGAACCACCCATACTTTGATGTAAACCGAGACAACAGGTATCGCGCAGCGACATTTTCTCATAGAACTTGAGTTTTCTATTTTGTTCATTTTGGCCTTGAACATTCCTATTTTTCATGAGTGAACTTGGAGAATATAGCCTTACTTGCATCCTCCTAGAAACGGCCTCATTTCACACTCATTAGGTGATCTGCCATTAGCTTTGTTTTTAGAAATAACATGTAGTACTCCACTAATATCTCAAAGCTATGGAATCATTAAAAGTCAACGCTTAACCTTAACACTCACATGTAGCACTGTCTTATCTACCTAGGATTTGGGTAGAGACATAGTCTCACAGTGCTCACTACTGAATCAACTTGATTTCATTTTTCCTTTTGAACCTAGATCTTGGGATCTTCAGTCACATAGGTGGGGTTTTCATTAAGCGTTATCTTTATTTATAGGCTTTAAACCCATTTCTATTGATGATTTAACAACTTGATCTCGCGCCAGACTTTTCATAAAAGGATATGCTAAGTTTTCAGCCGACTTGGTGTAATCTATCGTGAGTACACCCACTACAAGAAAATGATCATATTGTGACGAAATTTTGATACATAAATTATTCGTCACAAATTTGTGACATTTTAGATACAATATTATGACCAAAAATTTATGTCACAAATGAGTAGCTGTTTCGTTACAATATTGTGACGTTTTAAACCATAACCAAATTTTGTCGCATTTAGTGACAAAACTGTGACAAAATAGCAATCGTAGCAATTTTGACAATATTATGACTAAATGTATCGTCACAACTATGTTACGAATTTGTGATGGAATGTATAGTCTCAATTTAATACAATACATTGACTAACACCTGTTACAAATTGGTACGACTCGAAGAAAAGAAAAAACGTAAACAATTGCAACCGAAAGGTATAACAACTTTGTTGCACTTCTTGACTGATTTACTGTCGTTTTATTAAGTCACAATTTTTGATGCGATATCTACCAAACTAATCAATTGAAACTCGACGAATTTAAGGATAAAAGTTCAGTTTCATATTTACTTTAGTCGCTTAAGAAGAGTAATTTTCCAATTCAAGTAAAATATCTCTTAGTGTTATACTACATATAATTTATTATAGGGTGGATTACTATAGTAACTTTTATTTCTAGTATTATTATTAGTTTGACATACATTTATTTTTATTACTAGACTAACCTAATTTTTTCCATATTACCCAGCGTGCCCTTATGGCCTTTGTTGAAAAAAAAGTAATTACAAAGCTGCCATTACTATTCATTTGCCACGTAAGCAAAAGTTGATTGAACAAATCTATCGTTCTTTGACGGTAGACTTGTTTGATGTTGGTCAACTCAAATTTTGGTCCGTAGATTTGTTTGATGGATGGTAGATTTGTTTGAAAGTTGGTAGATTTATAAAATTTTGGTAGACTTATTTTGGTAGACTTATTTTTACGATGCGGTAGATATATTTATTTTTGGTAGATATATTGTCAATGATGGTAGATTTGTTTATGAGTTGGTAGACTTTACGACCAACCCATTGACTTTTGACTTTTTTGGTAGATTTATCGACAATAGTGGTAGATTAATATTACAAAACGGTAGACTTATTTACTATGGTGGTAGATTTAATCAAAGTGATTTATTTTTTCGTTACAGTAGATTTGTTGCTTTGTCGGTAGATTTGTATTGCCAACGGTAGATTTTTTTTTCGTTGGTAGATTTATATATAATAGCGGTAGATTTAAAACTGCGTAAAATCTTGGTTACTTTGTTTTGTAATGGTGGTAGATTTAATATTAGTGACGGTAGATTTAAAAAAATTGGTAGATTTGTTTGTTATGGTGGTAGATATAAAAACGTCTAACATCTCATTAACTACGGTGGTAGATTTAATATTAATGACGGTAGATTTAAAATTATTTGGTAGGTTTATTTATAATGGTGGTAGATTTAGTAATTGTTTTGGTATTTACTCAGATAACCTTCAGTTGGTAGATTTATTTGTAATGTTATGGTAGACTTTTTTTTACGGTAGATTTATAGACATTGTTTGGTGGTAGACATTTGACTTTTTCCATAATGAAAAATGACGTTTTTGCCCTACACTAAATCTCAGATTTACGAAAGAACCAGACACCCAAATATGCTAAGTATGAGAATTTTTTAGTGTTTGATGGTAGATTTATTGTAATGATGGTAGATTTATTTTGTTAAATAATTTTTTATGGGGTTAACGTTTCATTTCATCTAGCGCATGGGGAGCCGCCTTTAGCCGTGTTGTTGCCTTGGCCGAAGACGTTGGCTCCGGGAAGCAGATCTGGTGGAAGACGGCGGTGGAGCGGTCGGGAACAACGCCGGAGATGCACTCACAAATCACTGAAATCCGTTGGCGAAGGAGAGAGATTATGTGTTTGGTTTTGCTACACTTATTGTGTTTTTGGTTAAGGTTCCATGAAGAGTTGTTTACGTTTCTTTCAAACTATTGGTATTGCTAATGTTATGTATGAAAGTAGTATATTCAAGTATTGTGATAATAAACACCATATAGAATTTGTAAGTTATAATTATATGTGGTTCATGTGTTTTTGTTTTAAATCTCACTAATTTTGGTTATACATACTAAGCAAATATTAAACTAAATAAAGTTACCGATTTCGTCAAACACCTTTGAAAATCATCGTGGACTGTCTTATAATAATCAATTCAAAAACAAATATACCATCATTTAGAATTCAATTATCATTTGTACAAATTCAAAAACAAATCAACCAAATTGAAATCTCCCATTAATTATACTCGTAGAAGAATACGTTGAATCAAAGACGAAAATGTCGCCGGAGACTCGGCCGCCGTCGTGAAACCCAGGAACTTGTCGGAGATAGCATCAATTTAACACTATCAATTGAAAATAAACCAAATGCAACAAGTCTGCCATAACGTTTTAAACAAGTCTACGAGAACATTTTAAACAAGTCTACCAGAATGTTTTAACAAGTTTACCAGAACGTTAAACAAGTCTACCAGAACGTTTTAAATAAGTCTACCACTACGTATTAAACAAGTCTACCACTATTAGCGGAATTTCGTTGCCGGAATCAATGACCGTGAGGAACGCCGGAGTCGGAGTCTGAGTATATCTCGCCGGAGAAGACGAGAGGTTACGAACGTTTTAAACAAGTCTACTAGAACGTTTTAAAATAGTCTACCAGAACGTTTTAAATAAGTCTACCAGAACAGATTAAACAAGTCTACCGTAACGTTTTAAACAAGTCTACCGTAACGGATTAAACAAGTCTACCGTAACGGATTAAACAAGTCTACCATAATGGATTAAACAAGTCTACCATAATGGATTAAACAAGTCTACCAAAACGATTTAAACAAGTCAAGCAGAACGTTTTAAATAAGTCTACCACTATTAGTGAAATTTCGTCGAACAAGTGGTGTGCATACCTCATGAAGCCGTATATCAACAAAAAAACGAGGGTTTTCTCTTCTTTCACTTGGAACTCGCGTCGCCCCTCCGTACGTCGCCTAAAGAACGACCAAACGACGCCGGATCTCGTCGCCCTCGGAAGGAACTCGCCGAAGAAGATGAAAAAACTCATGAGAACAAAAAAGTTCCTCACCTACTCGTCGCCGGAATCAATGGCCGTGAGGCTGGAACGCCGGATTCGGAGAATATCTCGCCAGAGAAGACGAGAGGTTAAGAATATTTTAAACAAGTCTACCAGACGTTTTAAACAAGTCTGCCATAACGTTTTAAATAAGTCTACCATAACGTTTTAAACAAGTTTACCAGAACGTTTTAAACAAGTTTATCACTACGTATTAAACAAGTCTACCACTATTAGTGGAATTTCGTCGAACAAGTGGTGTGCATACCTCATGAAGCCGCATATCAACAAAAAAACGAGGGTTTTCTCTCCTTTCACCACGAACTCACGCTGCCCCTCCGCACGCCGCCTCAAGAATGACCAAACGACGCCGGTTTCGAGCCGCCGGAGTCGCCGAGAAGATGAGAGGGCTCGCCGGATTCAAGAAGACGAGAGGTTTCGAGAAGATAAGAGGGCTCGCCGGAGTCGTCGTTTCTGTTGCCGTATCTCTCGCCGGAATCGTGATTGAGAGAAGAAGAAGAAGAGAGAGAGAGAGAGAAGTCGTGAGATAAGAGAGAAAAAAAAAATTGTTTTAAAAAAAATTCTTTTCTTATTATTTTTTTTGTTTAAAAAAAAAATCAAAAATAAATAAATAATGGCATTTTCGTAATATAATACAACATATGGATAAAATGGACATTGACCAAAAGAGTAAGGTTAGTTGAGTTTGGTAGATTTATTGGAGGTTAGTCTAGTAATATAAGCATATAGTAAGGTTAGGTGGATGAATTAACTCTTTATTATATTCCAATTCGTTTTTTACGTATGTGGCTTCTTTGTTGGCTTAATTTTGCAGTTCTGGTCCAATAAGAGAGTGCTCTGAGCAATATAGGAAAGATAATGGATATATGACACTAATTAGTTTGTATTCGTTGGCCTGATCCTGTGCAACAGTAATCACTATTGCGCAGTATTTATATATGTTATCTTGCGACAATAATGTGATCCAGAGGTGACATGGGTTTAAATCAGGTCAAAGGGTATTTTAGTTAGATTGTTGATTTGTTTCTCTCGATAAAGAATTGAAGATGTTGATCCAAAATATCACTGATGTTGTTTAGAAGATGATTAAGAGATAGAGAGGAGAGATTTCCGTTAAATGAAGCGAGTTAACCGAAATTTATATTAGGCCGGGGTGATGATGAATAGGTCGGGGACCGTGTTCTTTGTATTGATAATAAAAGGGGGTAAGCAATTTAGATTTACGAACTAGTTTCGATAGAAACCAGTTCGGCGTTCTAAATGTGCTGCTTGGTTACAAAATGAGAGAGGTCGGGTATAATATGGAGAGAATCAAATCTCGAAAAAATCAAAAGTTCTCTCCCTTAGAGCATGGCGAGGGGTATATATAGTGAGAGTTGACTTCTTCCTTCCCAGGATTCCGGGGCCGCGTGGCGCTCCCTGCCTGTTCCATGGGTAAGGTACCCTAGAAGGCGTGTTCTGGCTTTTAGGGTAAGGGGTCAAGATGAGCTCGGCGCCATGCTTTTGTAAGATAGCACACTGTTCGGCCAACTCTCCTCCACGTGTCTTCTTCTTCTTCGTTTGCTCTGCAGGGTTGGTGGGACGCCATTGCGAAACCATACCTCTATCCAAGTAGCGTACTGTTTCGCCAACTCCCACGTGTCTGATGTCCCTTTGATCTCCATATTCGGCGAGATGTCAGCCCGGTCCCGGAGTGGGTCCCCGGGAGCTCGGGGGTCTTGAACGGATGTCAGCGCGGGGTTCCCGGTCGATGCTTTCCCGGTTAAATGCCGTTCCGAGGTGTTTTCTCGGAAGCTCGGGGGTTTAAGGTGGATATGACCAGGTCGGTGCTCTCTTGGTCAAAGGCTGGCTTTATGTTGACCAAATTAAGGAGGGCTTTATACTAAGATGGGCCTAACTAATTGGGGATGCTAGGCCCACCTCCAACAATAGCCCCCCCCCCNCCCCCCCCCCCCCAGTTCGGTGACATGAGGCGTGGCGAATGCATCGAAGTTGATCTGATCTGGTTTTAGTTCGGCGCATCTTAGGACGGTCCTTCGAGATCGAGGAGATGAGGGCGGGATGCTATGGCTTAGATTTGATCACCTGCTCGCACGTGTCGACCTTTCCGCAGATCCGGAAAGTGTTTGCGCGTGCCCCTCACGCGGGGCGACCGAAGTGACGTTTCCTTTTCTGCGCGTATTGCTCACGCGCGGCGTATGAAAGACGCTTCGCGTCATTCGAGGCGTCTCTGCTTTTGGCGCGGGGAAAACGAAGAGGCGTCATCATTAGGTTTTTTGGGAGGCCGTGCTCCTTTCGACACGTGTCTAAGTGTCGTTTCGTTGTCCCCTTCCTCTATTTAACCTCTTCTTCTTCCTTCAGTTAAAACCTTCTGCGCCTACTCTTAAGGTAACTATCCTCCTCATCCTCTCTCTGATTTCATCGCTAGTTTCTTTTAAACTTTTCTTCTCTCGATTCGGGGTTTCTTCTTCTTCTTTGCGAAATGGCATCGATTCTTGACGGAATTAGGGTCGAATCCAGCGGTGAGTCGGAGTCCCGTTGACGCGTCCTTGGAGTTAGAGTTAGTGGTTGCCGGGGATGAAGTCCCGACGACCGAAGGAACCGAGGTGGTTCCTGTCGGGGAGGAGACCCGGGAAACGGTCGTCGTGCCTTCGGACGACGAACGAGCAGAAGGTTCCGAGGTGGGGAGCGAAGATGTGTCCCGTGGTGCCGAAGGTGATGATGTGTTGGATGATTCCGACGCGGAGTCCAACGACCACAGATTCTACTTCTGCCATGAGGACGGAGACGTCTCGTTCACTACGGACAAGGACGGGTGCGCCGAGCTGGCACAGGCGGTAGCGTTTGGTCAGAAGTCTTCGCGCTATCTGCCTTCGGACATGGCGGAGGGTAGCGTCTTTCGGGATGCGGCGCGGTCCGCTGCTCGGGTAAACAATTTTTTTTTTTTTTTTTATTTTTTTTTATTTTTTTTTTTTTAATTTATTTACGCTGTGGCGCGCTCTTGCAGACGATGGGCCATATCGCCCTTCTCGGGGAACAATATCAGAAGCAGGTGGCTGAGCGCGAGAAGGCGATCTCCTATGAGAAGCAACTCCGAGAGGCCAAGGAGAAGGCCATGGCTGCTGTTGTGCGCGGGCTGAGGCAGGAGATCCAGGAGGGGAAGGCCCGATCAGCCGCTCTAGAGTTGGACGCGATGCAGGCGCGGGAGCGGGCCGGTGAGGCAGATCGGCTAGCCGAGGAGCTGGAAGCGGAGAAGGCCAGATCCGCTGCTCTGGAGGAGGGGCTCGGGCTTATGACGGGGGAGCGGGAAACGCTTCGCTCCATGGTGAAGGGGCTGGAGAGAGCCATCGAGCGGGCTAAGGTGGCTGTGGCCAAGGAGAGCGACCGGGTGGAGGCGAGGTGGGAGAGAAGGAACCGTAGTTGGACGGCGAATATGGAGAAGATTCGCGCCCACCTTGCCGGTCGTGACCGGGATAGAGATCCTCACCTGCTGTACAGCCAGGTGGTCGGGACAAAGGCGTGCCTGAAGAGGATGGCGGCTGAGGACGGGATATCGATCCCGTGGTATCGGTACAAGAAGCTGGAGGAGGACGAGGAGTTGTACGGTGCCCAGCTAGACGGAATTGAATTTCCGGATCTGACCCCGGAGGATCTGGAAATCCCTCTTGACCGAACCTCTGGTGTTCAGCTCGAGCGCCTTATGCCTGGCGAGGTCCTTGCAGCCTCGGATCCTCCTCGAGGTCCTTCTGAACTGATCGTCGTAGATCCGACCTTGGAAGCGAGCGCCCCGAGTTCCAAAGGCGGCGCCCTTGCGCCGGTGCTGTCCACTGATCCGACAGCCGAGGGTCTGGCTCCGGATACCGCCGCGGGGGCTTCCAAAGCCGAGCTGGTAGCCCAAGACCCGGTCGTGGTTGCCCGGGATGATCCCGCCGTCTTGCCAACTGATACGGCGGTTGGGGAGGAGCAGGTCGAGAAACCTTTCCTTGGTGAGCATGGCACCAATATGAGGATGGTGGGCGCGGATGATCTAGATGGTACCCGTGCTGACGGGGGTGAAGACTTATCGGCCGAAGTGCCTTTGTAAAAATCTTTTTATGTTCTCTTTCTTTCTCTTTTTTTTTTTGTTTGTTTGTAAAGATTAGGTCGCTGGCCGTTTATGTAAAATGGCGTTTTCTGCCCACTTTGTTTAATAAATGGAGTTATCTTGTTTTTCTTCTCGTTTGCAAGTTCCTGGTAGGATAGGGTGCAAGGTATGGCTCGGCTTAAGATACTTAATGCTTGTGTATCTTTGTGTATTTTTGCTGTTGCGAGGTGTAGCTCGGCTTAAGGCACTTAGGGCTTGTGTACCTTCTTTTTTGGTGCGAGTGGCGAGCTCGGCTTTTAAGACGCTTAATGCTTGTGTGTCTGGTAGAGGTGCGAACTTTGAGTTCGGCTTTAGTACTTACAGCTTGTGTACCGTGTGAGTGCGAGTATTGGAGCTCGGCTTTAGCACTTATAGTTTGTGTGCTGGAGAGTGCAAGCGTCGGGGCTTGGTCCCCTTTTCTTCTGCCTTGGTTTTGGAGTAAGGTCGTGTACCTTATTATTTGATATAGGTCGTGGACCGTATACTCCCCCTTTTTTTTTTTTTTTTTGGTCTTTGAAAAGATTTTATTAGATTTATAGCTGAGCCCTGGTTAGGGGTTGCCTACGTACCATTTAGTAGAAGGGATCAAGCCAATCGTAGTTCGTTTGTTTACAAAGATAGAAAGCGGAGCGGAGCCTGGGGGCTTAGTAATAGAAGCGTTTTAGGTTTATCGAGTTCCATGAGCGCGGGATCGCGTCGCCGTTCATTGTAACCAACTCGTAGATGCCGGGCTTAACGATCTTGGAGATGAGGTATGGAACTTCCCAATTGGCACCGAGCTTGCCTGCGTTTAGTTCGGCGGTGTTTTCGAAGACCTTGCGCAGCACCGTGTCGCCTTCGGCAAAGAACCGTCCTCGAACCTTCTTGTTGTAATATTTGGAGACGAGCTGTTGGTAGTTCTGGATTTGGAGAAGGGACCGGTCGCGTTGTTCCTCGAGAAAATCCAGCTCGCTCAAATGCACGGCATCGTTCAGGTCGGCCTGCTGGGTGAGCATAGCGCGGCGAGGAGTGGGGAACCCGACTTCGGATGGGGCAATTGCTTCCATGCCATGAGAAAAGCTGAACGGTGTGTGACATGTCGCCGTCTTTGGCGTTGTGCGATGGGACCAGAGAACTCCATCTAGCTCGTCGGCCCACGAGCCTTTCTTGTCGTTTAGTCGCTTTTTGAGGCCGTCGAGAATGGTCTTGTTGGTGGCTTCGGCCTGTCTGTTTCCTTGTGGATACCTCGGGGTGGACTTGCTTAGTCTGATCTTCCACTTTGCGCAGAAGTCTTCGAAGAGCGCCGATGTGAACTGGGCGCCGTTATCCGTCACGATCTCGTAAGGCAGGCCGTGCCGGGAAACGATGAACTTCCAGACGAACCTTCGGACGTCTTTCGCCGTGATCCTTGCGTAAGCTTCGGCCTCAACCCACTTGGTGAAGAAATCGGTCATCACGAGGATGAAGCGTTTTTGACGGGATCGGGGCAGGGGCCCGACTATGTCCATGGCCCATTGCATGAATAGGTAGGGTGATACCGCAGTGGTCAGGAGCTCGGTAGGACAGTGAATGATTGGGTCATGGCGCTGACACTTCTCGCACCAGGCTGCGAACTTTTCGCAATCCTGGAGCATTGTCGGCCAGTAGTGTCCTTGGTTTCGTATCCGCAGAGCGAGAGCCCGGCCGCTGGAGTGGTTTCCGTCGGCGCCTTCGTGCATCTCCTTCATCACGTATATGGTTTCCTGCCCGTGGAGGCAGCTGAGCAGGGTCCCCGAGGCGCTCCATCGGAACAGATTGCCGTCCAGCATCGTGTATCGGGTGCACTTCTTTCTTAGACGGCGGGTGGCCCATCGATCTGGGGGGTGGACGCCGTCTGCGATGTACAGCATTACGTTGACTCGCCAGTCTGGTAGTTCGGGTTCGGCCGGGGGCGGCGGAAGAACTTCGGGAGGCGGGATGTCTTCGTCGAGGTCTGGGATCTGAGGATTGATCAGGTAGGCCCCCTTTGGTAGCTCGATGCTGGGGAAATCGATACTTTCGACCGGGATTACCCGTCTCTGGGCGGGGTCCGAAGTGGAGGCCAGAGCGGCGAGGGCGTCAGCGGAAGTGTTATCACCTCGGGGAATTTTCGTCAGGGTGAACTCAGAGAAATCTGCGGCTAAGTCTTGGACCACCTTGAGGTAAGCGTCCATGCGATCATTCTTGGCCTCGTATTCCCCGCTGAACTGGTTCGCGACGAGCTGGGAGTCGCAGTAGGCCTGGATTTTCTTCACACCGATCACCCTTGCCATGCGCAGACCGGCAATCAGAGCTTCGTACTCGGCTTCATTGTTTGACGCTGGGAAGGCCAGACGGAAAGACTGCTCGAGGATCTCCTTGGTCGGGGATTCGAGGCGTATGCCGATGTCGGATCCGTGCTTGGAAGCCGACCCATCGACATGTAGGCTCCACACCTCGGGAACTTCATCGATGGCCAGCTCGGGTGCCAGTTCGACTAGGAAATCGGCCAACACTTGAGATTTGGCCGCGGTCCGTCCTCGGTATTCGATCTCGCACTCGCTTAACTCGATCGCCCACTTCATTATTCGGCCGGAGCGGTTCGTGCTATGAAGGATGGTTCTGAGGGGGTAGGTGCTTAGGACGGCGATCGTGTGGGATTGAAAGTAAGGTCGGAGCTTCCTGGATGCGACGACTACGGCCAGGGCAAGTTTCTCCAGAGTCGGATACCTGCTCTCTGCGCCGTCTAGAGATTTGCTGATATAGAAGACGGGCCTTTGGTCGCCTCGGTCTTCCCGTACTAGTACCCCGCTGACTGCCGAAGTAGACACGGCGATGTAAAGATAGAGGGTTTCACCCTCTTCGGGCTTAGCCAGGACGGGAGGAGTGGATATATACTCCTTTAGCTGCCGAAGGGCTTCCTCACACTTATTGTCCCACTCGAATCGCTTGTTAGCCCGGAGCAACTGGTAGAACGGTAGACATCTGTCGGTTGAACGGGAAATGAATCGGTTAAGAGCGGCGATTCTCCCGGTGAGTCGCTGTACCTGTCGCGTGCTTTCTGGAGATTTGTGGTCGGTGATGGCCCGGATTTGCTTCGGGTTAGCCTCGATCCCGCGCTGGGTGATGATGTATCCAAGGAATTCGCCTGACGTGACGCCAAAAGAACACTTGGCCGGGTTTAGCTTCATGTTGTACTCGTTCAGCGTTCGGAAGCAAGACCGGAGGTGAGTGACGTGGTCGCTTGCCACTAAGGACTTGACCAGCATATCGTCTATGTATACCTCCATAGTGCGGCCGATCTGATCGGCGAACATCTTGTTGACGAGCCGCTGGTAGGTGGCTCCGGCATTTTTGAGCCCGAAGGGCATCACCTTGTAGCAGTAGGTCCCTCGGTCCGTTATGAATGCGGTTTTCTCCTGGTCGTCGGGGTGCATCGGGATCTGGTTGTATCCCGAGAAGGCGTCCATGAAAGAGAGTAGCTCGTTCCCGGTGGTGGCTTCGACGACCTGGTCGATTCGGGGGAGGGGGAAGCTGTCTTTTGGGCACGCCTTGTTGAGGTCGGTGAAATCTACGCAGACCCGCCATTTGCCGTTCTTTTTCTTGACAACCACCGGGTTGGCTAGCCAGTCCGGGTACTTGACATCGGTGATTGAGCCGGCCGCGGTTAGCCTTTCTACCTCGTCATTGACGGCCTGCGCTCGCTCGGGGCCTAGCTTTCGACGCTTCTGCTTGATCGGTCTGAAGGTCGGGTCCACGTTGAGCTCATGGCTGCATGTGGCCGGGTCGATGCCGGGCATATCGCCGGTTGACCAGGCGAAGGTGGAGACGTTCTGCCCCAGGAACTTGACCAGCTCTTTCTTGATGCTTTCCTCTAGGTCTGTTCCGATGCCAACGCAACGAGTGGGGTCGCGCGGATCGATGTTGACCTGGACGATGAGGTCCCGACCTGGAAGGTCCCGGTTAGCCAGCTCGCCGTGGTGATGCGCATTGATGGTCAGACAGGCCGGCGCTGCGTGGCGCAGTTTATGCTCTATGGCGAAGCAGGCGCGAGAGACCCTCTGGTTACTCCTAAGAGTATACGTCCCGGCCTGGTTGGGGAACTTGAGGCACTGATGGTACGTCGAGGTGACCGCCTTCATTGAGTGCAGCCAAGGGGTTCCGAGAATGATGTTGTAGATCGGGGTGGTGTCGAAGACCACGAACTTGACAATTTTGGTGACCCGGCCTACGTAGACCGGTAATTCGATGGTGCCGATCCCGTTGACGGTGTCTCCGGCGAAGCCGGTCAGCGGGATAGAGTGCGGCTTGATGGTGGCTCCGCTCAGATTCATCCTAGCGAGGGTGTCCTTGAAGATAAGATCGACCGAGCTGCCCGTATCGACGAGGACCCGGTTGACGTCGCAATCGGCTACGCGTACATGTACGACAAGGGGATCGTTGTGGGAATGGTGGACCCCGGCCGCGTCGGCCTCGGAGAAGCATATCCCCTTCTTACTCGTGTCTTGTGCGTCGATTTCCGGACCGGAGTGCCACTTCAGGGAGGCGTCCGTCTTTCTTTCGTGGCGCTTGATGGACCGTACTGAATCGTTACACGAGAGGAGTCCTCCCATGATCATTTCTATTAGGGTCCGGGCTGGGGGAGGCGACCTGCCTCTTTCCTGGTCTCGAGAGGGAGATCGTCGGTGGCGATCGTCGATCTGGGCGCGGTCGTCGGGTCCGGCCCGGTTGTCGTTGCGGCCTCGGTTATCGCGCTGTTGTCCTCGATCGTTGTCCCGGGCTCTCGGGCGCACCCGGTCGGGCACGTGGATTTCCCCCCTTTGGAATTGATTTATCAGGACTTCCTGGAGTGCGCGGCATTGCGAGGTCGAATGCCCCTTTCTCTGGTAAAAGTCGCAGAAGGCCGTCCTTTCGCTCTGGTCGTCTGTTCGGGGCTCTTTATCTTTTGGCTCCTCGGGGCGCCGATCCTGCTGATTGGGGTCGCGCACATACTAGTTCCAGGGCAATTTGGACGCCGGGTTGGGGAGAGGAGCAGGATCGCGCATATGGAGGACTGGCGGTGATTCGTCGATAAGGAACGCGGCGGCCTGCTTTCCTTTGCCGCGATGATACTCGTCGTCGTAATGCTGACGAGGTTCTTGATACCCGTCCTGAGGTCGCTCCTTCGGGACCGGGACCTTGTGCGAGGCGCTGTTCCTTGACTCGGCTGCCTTCTCCTCCTCGAGCTCGATGAATAGTCTGGCGCGACACAAAGCGTCTTCTAACGAGCGCGGCTTGTTGAGCTTCATATCGTCCTTGAAGGCCGAATCGGCCCGCAGACCCTTTCTCAGGGCAGGGAGCGCTGATTCATCCGTCACGTTGCTTTGTGAGGCCGTGGCCTTGAAGCGCTCGATGAAAGACCTGAGCGACTCCTTCGCTCCTTGGTTCAGTGCCCAGAGGTCCGCGCTGGATGCGGACTGCCTGATGTAGATGGAGTAGTGCTCGAGGAAGACGGTCGAAAGATCTCTGAAGCTATCGACAAAGTGTGTCTTTAGCCGAGAGAACCATGTGAGGGCCGGGCCGGTGAGGTTTTCTACGAAGAGCTGGCAGTGGGCGGCTTCACGCTCGTCTGGGGAGAAGTGGGCGCGGCCCATGGCGATGGTGAACGCCGTTAGATACTGGGCTGGGTCGGTGTTGCCCGCGTAGGGCTGAAGCTTGAGCTTTCCGAGGTGTTGGAGCGGGACGGAGGCGATCCAACGGGTGAATGGCGTGTTTTGTGTCTCTCTGAGGACGCGGTCTATTTCTGGGGCCGCGCTGGTGGCCTGGTGAATTTTGGAGGACATCGCACGAATTGTTTCTTTCATGGCCTCGAATTCGGCGTCCCTGACGTGTTCCAAGCAGGATCGGTGATGGTGAGCGTCGTCGCCCGGGGAGCCGCCTGTCGCCGGGGCGAAACGTCCGCCCGGACCTTCGGACCCTGATGGCGAGTCTCCAAATAGATTCCTTTGGATGCGCGGGGTACCTCCTCGAGAGGCCGGTTCTCCGAGATGGACTCCGGGGGATCCGGTGTTGCCTGACCGGTCGCGGGAGGCTGCTAAAGTGGCGAACCGTTGATCGGTGGTTCGCGTAAGCTCGTCTATTCTGGCGAGCAGGGTCTGCATCACGGCGGACAGGGTAGGCTGGTCCTCCGGCGGCCCGACAGGTGTTCGAGGCGTGTTTTGAGTGACGGAGCCGTCGTGGGGAGTTGGTCCTGGAGCCGGGGGCGGAGTCTCGAGAGACTGGTCTTGAGGACTTGGTTCGTCTGTCGTCGCCTGAACTGATTGCGGGGCGACTGTTGTAGCTTGCGTCGTCGGCGAGGCCGTTGTTTGGGTCGGGGTCTCTTGTTCCGTTAGCACTCTTGGGGGCGGGATCGCCATTGCTGCAGCTATCGCGGTTGGCGTCGTGGTTAAACTGCTTCTTGCGTGTAGAAAGATCTCCAAAGCCCCCTCTCTGAAGCGCCAATTGTTGATCCAAAAGATCACTGATGTTGTTTAGAAGATGATTAAGAGATAGAGAGGCGAGATTTCCGTTAAATGAAGCGAGTTAACCGAAATTTATAGTAGGCCGGGGTGATGATGAATAGGTCGGGGACCGTGTTCTTTGTATTGATAATAAAAGGGGGTAAGCAATTTAGATTTACGAACTAGTTTTGATAGAAACCAGTTCGGCGTTCTAAATGTGCTGCTTGGTTACAAAATGAGAGAGGTCGGGTATAATATGGCGAGAATCAAATCTCGAAGAAATCAAAAGTTCTCTCCCTTAGAGCATGGCGAGGGGTATATATAGTGGGAGTTGACTTCTTCCTTCCCAGGATTCCGGGGCCACGTGGCGCTCCCTGCCTGTTCCATGGGTAAGGTACCCTAGAAGGCGTGTTCCGGCTTTTAGGGTAAGGGGTCATGATGAGCTCGGCGCCATGCTTTTGTAAGATAGCACACTGTTCGGCCAACTCTCCTCCACGTGTCTTCTTCTTCTTCATTTGCTCTGTAGGGTTGGTGGGACGCCATTGCGAAACCATACCTCTATCCAAGTAGCGTACTGTTTCGCCAACTCCCACGTGTCTGCTGTCCCTTTGATCTCCCTGTTCGGCGAGATGTCAGCCCGGTCCCGGAGTGGGTCCCCGGGAGCTCGGGGGTCTTGAACGGATGTCAGCGCGGGGTTCCCGGTCGATGCTTTCCCGGTTAAATGCCGTTCCGAGGTGTTTTCTCGGAAGCTCGGGGGTTTAAGGTGGATATGACCGGGTCGGTGCTCTCTTGGTCAAAGGCTGGCTTTATGTTGACCAAATTAAGGAGGACTTTATACTAAGATGGGCCTAACTAATTGGGGGTGCTAGGCCCACCTCCAACAGAAGACATTTGAGCTTAAAATTCAGAGAAGAAAACAGAGTACAAGGACGCTCATTTAGTACAGCTGATCATCAAGCTTATAAGAATTGGAAAGAAAAAGCTTGAAAATGAGATTTAAGAAGCTGGAGGAGCAAGTAAAAAATATTAGACAAAACAAAGCTTAGTGCTAATTTAAAGAACTACGTAACAAAGTAACGATGGCACTCTATATATTGTTGACCTAATTCAAAGACGTGCGTTTGTTAGGACTTAGGGGAAATAAAATTCATTGTTTTGGAAAAAAATCGTTTTGATGAAAGGCGGCAAATAGCCCGATAAAAAATATTAAATTTTGGGTTGTGACCAAACTAAAAACTATAGCGCCACCACCGATACCCTAAAATTCACCTAATATATAAACAAAATAATAACCTTCCTTTCACGTTTTACCCTAAGAAACAGATTCAGCGTCGCCTCTTCTCATCCGGATTCAGCGTTGCCTCTTCTCTTGCGGAATCCACGTCGCCTCTCCCTAAGTTTAAAGGTCTTGATTCTGTGTTTCTAATCCCAAAGCTTTTCGTATTCTGTTTGCAATCAATTATTAAATCTGCTTATTACTGGAAATTGTTTAATTTGTTCGGCAGTTACAACTCCCTCTTGTTCTGAATCCAAAAAAATTACTTACTTCTTGTTGAATTCCTTCTGATATGCCAACGTTATAATCAAGGAAGACTTGTTTCATTAGTTTAAATGAAACATCTAGAATTTTAAGTGTTGATGAAATAATTGGATGTTATTCTTCTGCACTTTTCTATGGAGTCTAACTAGGCTTGAGTGAAATATCTATGCATTGTTTCTACTTCTATATATCATAGTTTTTATATAGTCTGAACCCAAATTTCAAATACAATTGCTTCTGTAACTCATCTTTTGTATAATTTTTGTTTGCCACTTTTAGATTCGTCATCCAATCATAGGCGGGCATTTCTACGGGAGAAGATCAAGTTCCCAATCTGCCAGCGTCGAAAGATATGGTTCCCAAGTCACAATAACCAGATCTCTCTGGACATGAAGAGGTAGATTTCAGGATAGGAAAACGGGTTTTTAGAATGTTGAATGATCTTTGGAGTATGTTGCGTAAACCGCATTCTGCAGCATTTGGATTGCGCCAGGAAATTTGTGTTTGTTTATACTCTCATGCTGCTTAATTGTAAATTATAGTTTACGTATTTTTCATTACAGGTTATGAGAACTATTTTATTTTGAATGTTGTTTTTTGGATAATTTATTTGTATATTAGTAAGGAAATATGTATGATTGTGACAATAATTCAGAAAAGAATAATGACCATTTATAGACGATAAATCAATAGTTAATTAAAACGAACTAGTGATAGAGTTTTAGTGATAAAGCGTGACTAAAGTTGGGACAATAAAATAGTCGCAAATTATGATCGATAGCCAACGTTCTTTATGTCATCACTTGTGACAATTTGGGACTAAAATTTCGTCAAAATAAGTGACGGAATCATGACATTGCAATAGTCACGAAATATGACGGTTTTAGGACTATGTTTTTAGATCAATTGTCTAATGGTCTTGTGTCGTCTTCTAATATGACGAGATTTACCATTGTATAAATTATTCAGTGCCCGAGATATAGCCGATTGACTATCATAGTGTACTCGTAATCCTGGCACTGGTTTTTTCACATCGGGATATCTTCCAGGAAGTTCCGAAGCCACTCAGCTTCTTCTGCAACTTTATCTAAAGCTATGAACTCTGACTCCATGGTTGATCTGGCCATGAGAGTTTGTTTGGAAGATTTCCAGGATACTACTGCACCACCAAGCGTAAAGACATATTCACTTGTTGATTTTGAGTTCTTAGAATCTGAAATCCAGTTGGCATCACTATAGCCTTCTAAGAATGCTAGTTCTTTACCATAGTGCAGCCCATAACCTTTGGTGTGTCAAAGATAGTTCAATACTCTAGTTATGGCCTTCCAATGATTGTGTCCTGGATTACTCGTATATCGACTTAGTACGTTTACTGAATGCGCTAAATCGGGTCTAGTACAGTTTGTCAAGTACATCAGACTCCTGATTACTCTTGCATATTCCACTTGTGACACTAGCTCACCTGAATTCTTCGTCAAGTGCAGTTCCATTTGAGTAGTTCTTAAACCGCTTAAGAATATTTTCAGCATAATGATCTTGGGTTAGGATTAGTCCATTAGAATGTCTGATGATTTTTATTCCAAAAATTACATCGACTAATCCCATGTCTTTCATATCGAACTTGCTATTTAGTAAGTTCTTTGTTTGACTGATCACGTCTTTATTGCTACCAATAATGATCATGTCATCCACGTACAAAAAGAGCAAAACGTATCTGTGCGGAGTTCTTTTGATGTATATGTACTTGTCACATTCATTTATGCTGAAACAATTTGACATCATTACATTGCAATTTTTTTCATGCCATTGTTTCGGAGGTTGTTTAAGTCCGTACAATGATTTCACAAGTCTATATACTTTGTGCTCTTGTCCTGGGACAACAAACCCTTCAAGTTGTTTCATATTAATTTCCTCTTCCAAATCACCATTTAGAAAGGCGGTTTTCAAATCCATTTGATGGATTTCTAAATCTCTTAATGCTGCGATTCCTATCAGCATTATGATTGAACTTATTCTCGTGACTGGAGAATAGGTGTCAAAGAAATCCAAGCCTTCTTTTTGTCGGAAACCTTGCACCACAAGCCTATCCTGGTACTTATCGATGGAGCCATCAGTTTTCAATTTTGTTTTAAAAATCCATTTACACCCTAGGGCTTTAAACCCTTGTTTTAAAAGGAAGAGAGAGGTGACTCCACGGAATCCAAGAAGATCTCGCAAGATCATGGATTGAGTCGCGCGGAGATCATGGGAACGTTGGGCAGAAGACTCGGTCTTCGTTGCGTGGAGATAACAAATGGGATAAAGAATAAAATTTGAATATCCATTTGACTTGATCAAAAACGCAAAGTCAAATAATTAAATTTGACTCATTTAGTCAACGAAAAATGTTGACAAAACGCTCATACAAATTTAGCCCAAAAAGAACTTTTTACTGGCCCATTCCAAATAGCCCAGGAGCCTAGGGATGTCAATCGAGCTGGTCCGGCCCGGCCCAGCCCGAAACCCTAAAACCCACATATATTTGAACCTGGTCCGAAAAAAATCGGGCATATATTCTAAAGTCTGGCCCGGCCCGGACAGTACCTTAGGGCTTTTCTTTACAAACACAAAAATTCACAATTATTAAATGAAAAATAATTAAAACAAAATATTTATCAAAATAATTAAAAATTGAAATGTATTATATCAAATCCAATTAAATTTAAAAGCAAAAATTTGACAAAAAAACAAAAAAAAAAATCAAAAAATCATATTACCAAATAAAACATAAAATCAAAACACTTCAAATCTAGGTAGCAGAGTTTATATTAGAATCTCATTCATCGTCTTCTAAATCCTCATCACCATCAAGAGCTACATGTAAAAAAAAAGTGAAATAATATTAAGTTTTGACATGTATAAATCATATAGAAATGTCATTGAAAATCTATAGATAATCATTTTAAAAATATGGATGAATGATAATGGTATCAGGATCACGAAATGTAAACCCGTCCAACCAAATGTGTGTACAAATCAGTGTTTCAACGTTTCTTGGTAAAATACGATTTATGTATTTATCCAAGACATGCGCACCAAATTATATAGAAAATATGTCAAATTAGTATTTTTAAAAATATATATTTTTAAATAAAATCTCTAACTAATTAAAATGTAAAGTTCCGGGCTTTTCGGACTAGCCCGAGCCCGATCGGACTAAGCCCATAAAACACACTAACCCGAATGTGTTTATCCCAAAAGGCCCGATTTTTTTTGGGCTTATATTTCTAGGTCCGAGCCCGATGTTTTTCAGAGCCGAGCCAGACCAACTCTCGGACTTTGGCCCTAATTGACATCCCTACGGGAGCGGCGACGTGCACGAGGAGCCTCTTTCCTTCTCTATGACACATTTTGAACAATGATGTAACTTGTCCCTTATATATAATACTCGAACATTTTCTAAATTTTCAATGTGGGACAAATGACATGTCAAGAATTTAACTTACACTTGACCAATCACGTAGACTTAACCCATGTAGACTTAACCCATTTCGCCGGCGTCGCACATGGATTCATCTTTGGCGGCTTCCTCGCCGGGAACACCAGACCCTTCTACAACTTTGTCTTCATCAGCATCTCCAAAGCGAATCTTCGTGTTCTGATTCTATCCAAAGCTGATAACTCTTCCTCATTGTTATTACTCTTCTTAGTCATCATTTAAATGGTTTCACACGAGAGGGAGCACAATTGGTTTGTAAAAAAGTTCCCTGCACAATGAAGTGTTGGTGGTGGGCTTAGCACAGCCCTCACCTAGCCCAATCCAAATCAAATTACGGTCCATCAAGAATGAAGCCCATCATCACCTTGCCATCATCACACCACTTGCTTGCACTATAAATAGAGGAGAGCAAAGCTGAAGAAGAGAGAAGGGATCCAGGATCACCGACATAAAACAACACCACCAACATCAAAGCACCCACCACGATCGGCCAATCACGACCAAACTAAACCAACTCATCACCGAACTCATCCCTTTCTCATGAAGACTCACCGACCAACGACGACGACAAAAGGATCACGACCTCACCAAACTTGACGAACGCCGAGAGGATCACGATCCACTCAACATGACGACCTCGCCACCTCCGATCTCGCCATCTCCGATCTCGCCATCTCCGACTCCACCATCATCTCCGACCTCGCCACGACACCGAACCGAACGTGATAAACCAAGCATGACAAACGTGATGGGATCAACATGCATGGGAGCAACATGCATGACGAACAAACTTCACGACCACG
>PKML01071561.1:348944-394385 GCA_002933935.1 Eutrema yunnanense | reverse complement strand
TGCCGCTTCCCAAGTTGCTATTTCTGTTTCCGCTATCCTCAGAATCTCTTGTGGGTTTCTATCCATATTTGAGAACACCTTGTCATTCCTTGCTTTCCAAATGTTCCACATAATCCACGGAAACATTATGTTCCTTTCCTCATCTGGAAGTCTCCAAAATAGATGATCAAAATTGGCGAAAACCGATGTCATCGGGAAAACTCCTGGGGCCGATGGAATATGAGAGAGTGCCCATGTTTGTAGTGCTGGTGGGCATTCAAACAATACATGGTTAACCGTTTCTCCCTCCACACCACACCTAGCACATTGTGTGTCACAATTTATTCCTCTAGCGCGTAGGTTTGTTGTGACCGACAGACATCCCGAGATTGCTTGCCATATAAAATGTCGCAATTTCGGTGGACAAGTCAATTTCCATGAGTGTGCCTGTAACTTCTTTATATCTGGACCGTAGAAGTAGTTGCCGCCGTTGTCTGTGATTTGTTGACCAACCTGATATCCCGACTTTACCGTATATTTCCCTGATTTCGTATAGTGCCAACCAGGCGTATCTGGTCGATATATACTACTGATGTGTATTCCGTGTATAAGTTCCACATCGGCCGGTTCGATGATTGCGTTTATCAATTCCAGGTTCCACGTTTGTGTCTCTGGATCAACCAAATGATTGACCCTGAGATTTGGGTAATAATTGTACACTTTGCATGTTGCTGACCTCGGGGGAGAGGATGGTATCCATGGGTCATTCCATACTGATATGGTGCCTCCTGAACCAACTCTTTTGATGAGCCCTTTTGTAACCAGAGGTCTAGCCGAAATGATACTCCTCCATCCAAAGGACGGGGAGTACGACTTAATAGGGTTTAAAGGGTCTGTGTTCCGATAGTACCGCCCCTTAAAGACCCGAGCGAAAAGCGATTCCGGTTGTTCCATTAACCGCCATAGCTGTTTTGCTAGTAATGCTGTATTGAATTCCTCTATTGATCGAAACCCGATTCCGCCGTCTAACTTATTCCGGCACATCTTCTTCCATGCCATCCAATGCATTCCTTTCTGTTGACCGTCTCCATGACTCCTGAATAAAATTAATATAGATGGTTCAAAAAAGTTTCTATGAGAATGTGAGAGATGTAACCCTATGTGATTTGTTTAATAGTAGCATGGGTAATTGTTTAGGAGCGTGAGTGAGGTGAGCCATTACATTAATCCAATGAATCTTCATGGGTGCTTCAATAATAAGTACATATATTAAATTTACTATCGATTGAAAGTGTCAGATATATTTCATTTCTATATTAAACACATTTTGAGTAATGAGTGAGCTTCCAATATATTCCCTTTATTTAATATATTCCATCTGTATACACGATTGAAGGAGCGTGAGTGAGCTTCTGAAAATGTGTTTCTGTATTTAGGAAAGAATAAAATGAAAGTAGCATGGGCGTGAGAGATGAATACAATGAAAGAATAAAATTAAGATAGATGGTGCTAAAAGGTGTCTCTGAGAATGTGAGAGGTGTAACCATTAGATTAATCAAATGAATCTTCATGGGTGCTTCAATACTAAGTAGGTGTCAGAATTTACGATCGATTGAAACTGTCTCATATATTCCATCTGTATATTCCATTTATTTTGAGTAATGAGTGAGCTTCTGATATATTCCATTTATCTTATATGTTCCATTTGTATACACGATTGAAGGAGCGTGAGTGAGCTTCTGATATATTACTTTTTTAAAAAAAATTAGTAAATCTTCGAATTTACTGACATTACTTTCGATTATCTTTCAATCCCCATCTTGAAATTTTAATTAATAAATTTAACCAAATTACGGTGAAATAATTTCTATTTAACTTCCACTTCCTAAGTAGTATAGATCGAATGGCTTCCCTGGTACCTCGTAAAACGAAATAAGAACATAAATCCATTGTATTCTGTTTTTTTTTTGACAAAAAGTGATGGATGAATTGTATATTTTGGTAGTTTTAATATTGGAATCTATTTTTAGTACGGTGCATGTTTTTGTTATTTGTAAAAATGGAAATATATTTAATGCGCTAAAGAACATGCATAAAGTTTACATTAGATAATACAGCCCCATTGAAAATACATAGTTGTTTAACACATGAACAAAATCTTAACACGGTTAAACAAGAAAATTAACATAGATGTTTATTTTATGTGTTTTTAAGCATAACTCCATGGTCATAAAAGCATCCTCACAGAGATGCGATTTCCAAAAATATAAAACCATAGTCATAAAATAAAACATTAAAAAGATAGCATCAACCAAACCAATTGCAACCCATCCCTCAACTACATCCGTTTTTTTTTACTTTAAGCTTCTTTGTAACCGATCTTCTATCTTCAGGATCAACCCTTTTTGTATTCTAACCTTTCGTCACAGAAAGAGGTGTCAATGAATCACCAGGTGTACTGTCAGAACCCTCTCCAGCACTTGTAAGTATTAGTGGGGTTTCCTATAAAATTGTCAAATTAATAACCTTTAATGATTAAATATTTTCTAAATAACATTGGTCTATTACCTGAGAATCATTAGCTTGTGATTCAAATCTTTCAATCGCTTCAATATTATCCCAAACAAGTTCGACAACATATGGTTTGGTATTATCCTTTTTATCATCGACATGAACTTGGATTTTGAAGAGATATTTTTTCCCAATGACAGCGGTCAATGTAGGGGGTATAGTTATACCGGTTTCCTATTACACAATTAATCACATTAGCATGTTATGGACCATTACATATAATATATTATATTTTGTCGTAAAATCAAAATTACAGATTTTATATGCTAAAATATTACCAGATCGATTTCCTCTGCTAATGCTTCGGCTGACTTATTCAGCAACCTCTCTCCGGAGTCATTAAAAAAAAGAAATTTAGTATCTCTTTCTGAATCATCATACACTCGCAGGATCACATAGTACCTACATACAATAATATTTCAAAATAGTAACCATTAGTGCTAAAATTCCCGAAAAAAATATATAAATTATGATTCGTTATTTCACAACCTTGTAAAAACTTCTTCGATGTCCCCATGAGTCTTACAACTATAGACCGTCTTCAGATTTTCCTCGTCATCTGAATCTTCACCATATGGTTGAACCTTCGTGTTACACAACTTGCAAGAGTAGTAACACCACTTTCCCGGATTTTCAATGGCTCGAACGGAAGTTGTCATCACAAACTTGCCGACCTATTGTATAATAAATACTTTTAAAAAATAGTGCGGTAGTTGATCCGAACTCATAACTTCGATTATAAAAAACATGAATAATGATAATCATTGAATGTACTAACTCACCACATTAGGCTCTAGTATTCCATAAACCGTATTTTTACGGTTTCTCCCAAAGAATTCATCATGCATGTTCACCATATGACTACCCCATGAAATTTGCGTCGTTGGATCATTTCGGGTGATAGCTTGATTGTCAATTGGTAACCTATATATAATTTCTAACATATTAATTAATAGCAACATGCATATCAATTGCTATTCGATATTATTTACAATAATACTTACATGCTCTTGAACTTCACGACATGATCCGTCTTTGGATCGAACACAATTCTTGTTGTGTTAAAAGCATTAGAAATGCTAACATGACCTGTTACAAAAATAAGCACTAAATTAATATGTATTGGTTTGAAAATACGTACGAAAATATCCGCAAACAAATGTACCTTTGTACTTTTTGATTTGAACCAACTTCATAACACAAACAACCACACCAGTTTTGTGTGTTTCAGCATATGAATGTACCTGGTGGGCATACTCTCCCCATAAAGTACATTGCAAACGAACATTACTACAAATACGAATAACATGTTAGAATTATTATATTGTAATATTTTTATTTAACATTAACAATTTCAAATAGTATGGAGATGATGACTTACCGGACATCTCGTAGAGTCACCTCTAGTTTCGTGGTGGAGGTAGTCTTCCCACGGAGAACAACATCCTCAATGGATTGAACATTAACAATTTGCCTTATAACATTTGCACATTACAATTGACTCTGCGTAAATTTTTTAACAAAAATAATAATATTGGGTTTTTTAATAAACAACGATATATATTTCCTTAAATTATAACATACCAATCAAGATAGATGCATCAAGGCTAATATTGAACAATATCTCGCTAAAGTCAACGAAATATTGGTCAAGATTGTTAACCAAAAAAGCATCTACTGGTTTAATCTTAGTGGATCGGAAAAATGTGAGCTTGTGAGAGAAGCTAGATGTCTTCAACATATCAGAATATTCCTTTAGAAGAAAGGCATTTAAGGAGACATATTCGCCTTCCTTTAAATCTTTTGCATGCTTGCTTATCAATTCTTCTTCAAGGGTAGCATGTAGTCTTGTTCCCTATAAAAAGTAACTGAATGAATTAAGCAATGTAAAGAAATTAAGTAATGTAAATAAATTTACGGGATAATTAACTTCAAGTGTGTATTTGAAACGAACCTCTTCATCAACAAACACCATTTCTATAGTGTTATTCCCTCCTTTTTTGAATGATTTCCACATAACCAAAATATGCGCCTTAATCTTTTGGGTTTCGCAAGATAAATCTAGCGCATTGAAAAGAAGGTAAGAACTATTTCTAGAGACTATAGACATAATGAAAGTTAGTTTAAAAGTTTCTTNGAAAATGGCCTACTCTCACCACCATTTCAAACAGAGTTATCAAATCTTGTTAAAGGGTCCAATGAAGTCTTGTTCTCTATAAAATGTAGCATCAAGTTTTTGTTAAAATAGTAGTAAATAAAATTAAATAGGGCTTGATAATATAGTATTAAAGAACTAATCTCTTCGTCAACAAATAAGGGAAAACCTCTTACAATAGCATGGGTGATCACTGATTAGCATGGGTGAACATCATGGGAAAAAACTAATTTTAAATATATATCATTAAAGGTTAGCCAATGAAATTAAAATATCTCAAAAGATCCGAGAGTTTAATTCCGGGTCAAAAGATCCGCGTCCTTTGAATCGGGAAAAAAAAAATGCAGTTTCATCAGCCAATCAAAATATAAGATTAAAACAAGTGGCATTGACATCATATATTTCATTGGCTGAGAATCAAAGTGTTCACTTAAGCGTATTGTCAATTAATAGTAAGATTAGATGATAAATAATTTTTGTACTTTTTTCTTGTTTTTAAAAAATATTAATAATAATGGTTGTATTTTTTATTTAAAAAGATGTAAATATGTTTGTAACACTTCTACTTTACTAATTAACTTAAACTTTATATGTAATTAAAATATTTAGTGTCCATCTTAAACATAATCAAGAGTAATGGGTTATATAGGAGAATAGTTTTCTATATTTCATCTTTTGTTCCTTATGTGGGACAATAATATTATCTCAGAATTTGTTTATTATCTCATCAGAAAATCTTTATATGTATTGTATTATACTTAATATTTTGAATTTAATGTATTTCTTAACAACAAATATAGTTTGTTATATTTATAAATTAAAACTTTAACTTTAAAAATAATTTGATTACGGCTATATTGTATTATATTATTTTACTTGGTTTTTTTTGGATGTATTTTTTAATTTTATTTTAGCAATAAATATATTATTATAAAATGCCAAACAAATTTATTAAAATTTTAATAATTATTTAGTTATGGTTCGTAATTAATTTATGTAAAATATTTGATCATTAACAAATTAATAAGTTTTAATTTATGATCATATAAATATCTTTAATCCATTTTTATTTATAAAATATTTATCTAAAATATATATTCCGCACCGCTTTTTACATTTTCACCATTCACACATTTGGATCAAACCGCATGTTGTTTTTTTCACCATTCATATATTGTCCCGCACCGCTTGTTCCGCAGTAACCGCACTTGTTCCGCATGATGCGTTTCTTCCAACCGCACCGCACTATAACCGCACCGCACCTCCTAAACCGCTGATTCCGCACCGCTCAAACCGCTGTCACCATTCGAAGCCTATGTATCTCTTCAATTGGAATTGTATGGTCTCTTATCGCAGTTTCAATACGACTCTGTAAAATCTCTATCATTTCAGCATAATTGGTACGATTACATCTCTTCCATCAGGCCATTCCTTTAGAACACATAGCTAACTTTGTAGAAGAGTATGATGGCTCCATTGACTGATTCCATGAATGTCTCATTGTGTTTGCGAAATTCTTCGAATAAAATATTCTCTTGTCATAACGAAATTGGCCCCTTCTCACAGTCGGTTCATGTTGAATTGTAACAATAAGTGGTCGATGATCAGATTCCGCCATCTCCAAAAATTATGTCCTCAGAAGCCGGATAAAGATTGAGCCATTCATTATTAATTAGTACTCGATCCAAACAACACTCAATCACTTCTGTTCTTCTATGACCCACCCAACTATATTGATTCCCTTTGGATTTCAGATCTTTCATACCACAAACATTTAACATTGTTTTGAAGTCTTTAAAAATTCATGCATTCTGAATCCTTCCTCCACTCTTCTCTGAAGAATCTAAGATTTCATTAAAATCACCACACACTATCCAATGACCCGTTCTTAGAGTAGCGATTCTTTGTAATCTTTTTCATAAATGATTTCTGTTTTTTTTGGAATTAGATCCCCATAAACGCAAGACAAAGTAGAAATTAAAAGATATGTATTCAATAGATAAATCCACAAGTCTAGCATCATAGGAAATACAATGAACATAAACATACTTCTTCCAAAATACAACTAAACTACCACTTAAACCTAGAGGAGAAATAATACACATTTCATCATAACCTAATAAGACATCAACATCTCTAACATAATCATTCTTCTGCTTAGCTTCCACCAAGAACAACATGTCTGGGAGATACACCCTATGCATCTCCTTTAGATGTCGAAATGTGAGGCGTTGTCCCAAACTCCGACAGTTCCACACTTCAACTCTCATGGAACATCTGGTGGATTCGGGCCCACATCGCCTCCGATAGTTGCAGTTGTGTTGTTTGATGATTCACCGATCTCCTGGTAATCATTTTGGAGCTTACGAAGTGCCTTTGATCCACACACATTTTTTGCTGATCGTCCATAAACTTGTCGATAACATCCTCTTCATTTTTTTCCAACTCCTTCCTAGAGCGCTTCTTAGACACACCATCACGAGTCCCTGCTGATTCAATATTCATTGCAGAAACATATTGAATCATACCAGAATTAGGCGTCTCTTCCTTAGTGGATACAATTGTTGATGAGCATGGGTAAAAGCCATACTCCATAAACGGTCCTTCAGAGTCTTGTCTCTCTTCCCACCTCTCTTACCATCACTGTCAAAATGAACACGATCCTGTTGTGCTTGCAGCAACCTCCACAAGAGCTGCGATTCGCTCATTCTCAAGGATCAAATTGTCAATAAACCTTTCTCTTCTACGAAGTTCCGGGCTTAGAATTACCCGTCCCATCACAACAACATCATTATCTTCATCATGAAGATCTTTAACACTCATGTAACCAACATATGCAACATTGTTATTTCCATCTTCAATACCATGTTGGACGTCCATTTTCTCATCGTGCAATTGAGGATCTTCACCACCAGCCGCTAGAGCATTTGCATTCAGTTGTTGGTTTTCAGCCACGACATCGTCACCAGACCCAACATCATCTTGCTCCTCATCGCCTTGAAAAGGTTCAAGACCATATGAACCACACATTCACCCAAATCATGTGTCATAATTCCATAAACCTCGCAAAACCCCCTCAAACGCCCATATATGAATTTCAATAGAGTGTTAAGTCCATGGCTGAACTGAAAATTCTTCTGGAAATGCAACGAAATATCCACATTCCAATTAATCTTAACCCGAACAAACTCCACAACAGCCGTAATTTCTGGATTGAAATTGATTGCCATCACATGTCCCATGTTTCTAGCAATATGACCGATGACATTATGGGTCAAAAACTGAAGAAGAATTCCACTTATTTGAACCCAAAATGGAATGTGGTTGAGATCGAATTCATTCATCTCCGGGAACCATCTTTTCAACACCAACATACGGCCGTTGAACGCCCATGGTCCTCGGTTCAACACATATTGCATTAAATCTTCAGAAGGGAATACGAACTGAAACCTTCTCCGCTCGACCATTCTTTTGTAGATGATACCCGTGAGTCCCCAATTCTGTGGCAAAGTTGCCACTATCGAACGCATATTCTGTCTTCTCGGAATTAATGGACGACCCATCCGAGAAAACTGATTCACTCTTGCAGCCTCAGAAGACACTTCAACAAGGAGCGAAATTAGTTCATTGTCGATGCCCAAGTTGATGTCCTGAATAGCCCATCTTAAATTTTCTGCCATGATTGAGATGAAGAAACGATATGAGAAGAAAAACAGAGAAGGAATTGTGAGTTTAGATTGTGATGAGAGAAAAAAAATCCCAAATTAGTAATAAATAAGGATAAACCGTGACTTTTTCTCCACGTTGTTATTGCAATGAGGCACACACCCCACTATGGAGATGGAGATGGAGAACACATAGATGAAACCATCATGGGATCGTCGCTCCACTCTGACGTTGAAAATAAAAACCGTTCTCCAACAAAGAAATAGTTGAAAATAGACAAGTGATTAAAAAATCGGCTAAAAATCGCTCTAGTTGCAATATACTAATTTTGAATATTACCAAAAATCAACGTTTTTCTCTAGTTTCTTCTTTTGAGAAAATTGGTTATCAACCTAATTAACCTTAATTTCATTTAAATTTTCTCTACCATTTTTTTTGTCTTTTTTTTGACGTTGATTTCTCTACCATTTCTATGTTACTTATTTTAATAATCAATTTTGTTTTTTTTTTTTAAATTGGAAACGGGGAAAAATGTGAACGTTTTGCTTTTGCTCTTACAATTTTGTAAAAACTATTTTATTTTTGAAAAAAAAAAATCTTGTTTTCAGAAAAAATATAAACAAAAAATTATTGAAAACAATTAATTTCTAAATGCAGGAAAAAAAAACAAAAACTCCGTATAAACTTGAAATTTCATCGCCCTTTCCGTCGTCTTATTCGTTTCAGGTTTCCCCTCTCCTTCGCTTCAGAGGAAAATCACACTGGTAAGCCCTCTGCCTCACCAAACCCTTTTTACTCCCTAGCTCCTTCTTGTCGCTTTTTGAGAAACCCTAGAATCGCGAGAACACTAGACTCGCGAGAACCCTAGAATCGCGAGAACCTTCTTCTTCCCCTTCTCTTAGCAAAATCAGAATCATATTTACAAGCTGCGTTTTTCAGTTTTCAGGGTTTGTTTCTGCCTCATCGTACATCTAATTTGTTGAAAGAATCATGGCAAGGAACGCTATTTCTGACGAAGAAGGTACCCAAATCTCCGTAATTTCGCTAGGGTTTTTTTTTTTTTTTTTTTTTTTTTTTTGCTTTTCTGGTTTGTCTAACGAGTTGAGTTTTTCTTCTCCGCGCAGATGATCATGAGCTCGAAGACGAGGAGGGAGAACCGGTTCATGGAGATCCAAACGAGGATGAAGATGAAGAGGAGGATGGTAAGCGCTTTGTGCTTGATTTTTGGCTTCTCTGGTGAAAATGTTTGTTCTTTTTTTCTGTTGTATTGAATATTTCCTCAGTTTCTTTTTTTTTTTTCTNTTTTTTTTTTTTTTGCTTTTCTGGTTTGTCTAACGAGTTGAGTTTTTCTTCTCCGCGCAGATGATCATGAGCTCGAAGACGAGGAGGGAGAACCGGTTCATGGAGATCCAAACGATGATGAAGATGAAGAGGAGGATGGTAAGCGCTTTGTGCTTGATTTTTGGCTTCTCTGGTGAAAATGTTTGTTCTTTTTTTCTGTTGTATTGAATATTTCCTCAGTTTCTTTTTTTTTTTTCTCTCTTTTGTTTCTATCGGTCTTGCTTACCATTCTTTATCTGAAAGACATATAGTCTAATTGCATTGAAGGAAACTAGTGATACGGCTTGGTTAAATACAGAAGTGCATGCAGTTCATTGTCTTAAGATCGATTAATTTGCTCCATTAGGGATGCAGTGTCTGCATTTGGCAACATGAAAAAAAGATAGGAAGTTATTGTTGGATGAGGCGAAGGAAACAAAGTGAATGAGCAAATGTGTTTGTTCTTAGATGTTTATCTGCTGGAAAGTTTTCTCCTTCTGCCACTTCTTGTTTATATCGTCTCTGTCTCATGTGGATACTTGATTTATAATGTGGCAGTATTTCCTTGTCAGGTTCCTTTTTAGTCTTCTTGGTTTCTGTATAATAATGAGTTTCATAATTCTCGCAGTTTGGATTTGAGTCAGTTGGATTTTTGTATTCTTTTGCAATTAGATTCAAGCTAGTTTTGTTCCATGATGTGAGAACCGTATATCTGTATTGTAGGTGAGAATGAGTATGAGAATGATGGGTTTATAGTGGGTGATGAAGAAGAAGAAGAGGAGGAGGAAGAAGAGGAAAAACAAGATAGTGATGAGGAAAGGCAGAAAAAGAAAAAGAAACGAAGGAAAAAGTAAATATTCTTTCCCTACTTGCTCTCGTAAATTTCATCTTTCGTAACTTACAAAAAACATAATGTTAGTGTGGACATGCATGATACATTTGATAATATGTTCCCTTAATTCACAGTAGTGCTTATTTCTGGTCTCATTTACCTTGTCTGTGATTAGCATATAGCAGGTTTGTTATCTTTCTGATTAACCTTCCACGATGATGATTTTAATAGGGACGAAGATCTTGATGAAGATGATTATCTGCTTCTCCAAGATAACAACGTCAAATTCCAAAAGGTTAGTCATATTTGTGCATAACTATTCCAGATTATGTACATACACTAAAATATATATGCGGTTCTAATACATATTGATTTTTCTTCTTGTATAATGACAGAGGAAGTACAAGAGGTTGAAGAAAGCTCAAAGGGAAAGGGAAAATGGTCAGGGGGGATCATCTGATGATGAGCTTGATGGGAGAGGTGGAGCTGGAAGAAGTGCCGAGGACAAGATCAAAGACAATCTGTTTGATGATGTTGATGGTATATTCTCTTTAGCTTTATGATACTCTTATTTGGACTCTTGGCACATAGTTGATTTTGTACTCTTTGTGTCTAGTAGATTTGCCTGATGATGTAGGCGATGAGGAAGATTTAGCTGTGGAAGAAGATGTAGTTGGGAGCGAGGATGAAATGGCAGATTTCATCGTAGATGAAGATGGGAATGGTCACCCTAGGAGGTGCAGATTTTTCTGTTCTTTAATCTCTTTTGTGATCTTACAGGTGTCTTATGTCACATATAGTTTTTTTCTGATTCTAATCAACTTATTTTCAGGGGAGACGCAAAGAAAAAGAAATATAGGCAGGGATCAGATATTAGTGCTATGCGAGACGCTAACGAAATATTTGGTGATGTTGATGAGTTATTGTTAATTCGCAAAAAGGGTTTGGCATCTAGTGAAAGGATGGAAAGAAGGCTCGAAGATGAGTTTGAACCAACTGTTCTTTCTGAGAAGTACATGACAGGGAAAGATGATGAAATCCGCCAAGTTGATATTCCTGAGAGAATGCAGGTGCGCGCTCTGCTATAGTTTTCTCTATGCGTCCTTATGGTCTAAGTTTTATTTGGTGTTCATGGATTGATGTGAAGATATCTTGTCAACTTTGACAGATATCTGAAGAAAGCACTGGAAGCCCTCCTGTAGATGAAATTAGCATTGAGGAGGAGAGCAATTGGATATATGCTCAGCTTACTTCTCTAATAAAAGATTCTGACGGACAAGGACTTCAAACTTTTGAAGGACAAGGTTTCTCGGTTAACAAGGATGACATTGCAAAATTTTTGGAGCTACATCATGTGCAGAAATTAGAGGTGTTTGGATTCACTCTCTAGTTGGATTTTTCCTTGAATAGCTCGTTCATTATTATGCTAATTTTTTTCCTCTATCCTCTAGATACCATTTATAGCTATGTATCGAAAGGAGCAATGCCGTAGCTTGTTGGACTCTGCTGATGTTGATGACCTTAATATAGAGAAGAAACCTGAGACCAAGTGGCATAAGGTAAGCAGTTTTCTTGGAGAAACAATAAGCACACGGGTTAATTTTTTGTCTCTGGAAATTTGTGGATTAATGTTATTTGCCAATGTAGGTCTTCTGGATGATTCAGGACTTGGATAGGAAGTGGCTCCTTCTTCGAAAAAGGAAAATGGCGTTGCATGGTTACTATACAAAACGTTTCGAAGAAGAGTCTAGGAGGGTCTATGATGAAACTAGGCTTAACTTAAATCAGTATCTTTTTGAATCAATCATTAAGTCTCTTAAAGTGGCAGAAACGGAAAGAGAAGTTGATGATGTAGATTCCAAGTTCAACTTGCATTTTCCTGCCGGTGAAATTGGCATTGATGAAGGACAGTTCAAGAGGCCGAAGCGGAAATCACAATATAGCATATGCAGCAAAGCGGGCCTCTGGGAGGTTGCAAACAAATTTGGGTATAGTGCGGAGCAATTGGGACTTGCATTGTCCCTAGAAAAACTGGTCAGTGTGCTTTTTATATTGTTTTTGTCTGCATGTTGTTCTGATATGACAATTCTGATCCTAATTGAGTTGCAGGTTGATGAGCTGGAGGATGCAAAGGAAACACCAGAGGAGATGGCATTGAACTTTGTGTGCGCAATGTTTGAAAATCCTCAAGCTGTTCTTAAGGGTGCCCGGCATATGGTACATTCTGCAGCAAAATTTATTATGAACTCTTTAGCTGGATTTAATACCACAAGAACTTACTCTTATCATCAAGGCTGAGATACTTCTTATTTTTCTCTGTCAGGCTGCAGTTGAGATAAGTTGTGAGCCATCAGTCAAAAAGTATGTCCGTGGCATTTATATGGAGAATGCAGTAGTCTCAACAAGTCCAACAGCAGATGGGAATGGAGTAATAGATTCTTTCCATGAGTATTCTGGGGTTAAGTGGTTACGTGAAAAGCCATTGAGCAAGTTTGAGGGTGCGCAGTGGCTTCTCATTCAGAAGGCAGAAGAGGAGAAACTTCTTCAAGTAACCTTCAAGCTGCCTGAGAATTACATGAATAGGCTAATTAGCGACTGCAATGAACACTATCTAAGTGTTGGTGTTAGTAAGTATGCTCAACTCTGGAATGAGCAAAGAAAATTGATACTGGAAGATGCACTTCATGCTTTTATTTTGCCGTCAATGGAGAAAGAAGCAAGATCCTTGCTAACTAGCAGAGCGAAGAGTCGATTGCTTTCAGAGTATGGACAGGCTTTGTGGAACAAGGTGTCTGCAGGGCCATATCAAAAGAAAGAAATGGACATCAACTCAGATGAGGAGGCCGCACCGAGGGTCATGGCATGTTGTTGGGGACCTGGAAAGCCACCAAATACGTTTGTGATGCTGGATTCATCGGGAGAGGTGCTTGATGTGCTTTATGCTGGATCCCTCACACTGCGATCTCAAAATGTCAACGACCAGCAACGTAAAAAGAGTGACCAGGATCGTGTTTTAAAGTTTATGATGGACCACCAACCGCATGTTGTGGCTTTGGGAGCTGTCAATTTGTCTTGTACTCGGCTGAAGGATGATATTTATGAGGTAAGGGTTCATGTACCATAAACTTTGTTTGTTAGCTCATGCTTATGCAACATACAAGTTCTGAGTTTGATCTTAAAATGTAGGACTTATGGTGATACGGCTCTGGAAAACCGTGATCACTGATTTACCTAATTAGTTCCTCAGTATCTACTCTGTAGTGTCCTGGATTTTGTGTTTTATGATCAGTACTGTCAAACTCGCTATACCTTTTTCAAGTTTGACTGCCTTCCAGAAAATGATGATGTTCTGATCGAATAAGCTTGAATTTCTGCCTATGTAGCTCACTTTGTGCAAGTTTTCTGGTGGTGCTTCATTTTCCATTGCTGATTCTTTTGCATAGTAAATTTTGGTCATGTTTTTCTTTTTCTTTTTATATCAGGTCATATTCCAGATGGTGGAGGAAAAGCCGAGAGATGTTGGCCATGGGATGGATGATTTAAGCATTGTTTATGTAGATGAATCGCTTCCTAGGCTATATGAAAATTCTCGAATCTCGGGTGAACAGCTTCCTCAACAGACAGGGATCGTGAAACGTGCAGTTGCTCTTGGACGCTATCTCCAGAATCCACTGGCAATGGTCGCGACTTTATGCGGTCCAGGCAGGGAAATTTTGTCTTGGAAGCTTCATCCTTTGGAGAATTTTCTTCAGGTTGACGAAAAGTATGGGATGGTTGAACAGGTTATGGTTGACATAACAAACCAGGTTGGGATCGACATTAATTTGGCAGCTAGCCATGAGTGGTTTTTCTCTCCTTTACAGTTCATTTCTGGACTTGGGCCTAGGAAAGCTGCATCCTTGCAGAGGTCGCTTGTAAGAGCTGGTTCGATATTTGTCCGCAAGGACCTGATAATACATGGGCTTGGTAAAAAAGTTTTTGTAAATGCAGCCGGTTTCTTGCGCATCCGGAGGAGTGGGCTGGCTGCTAGTAGTAGTCAATTTATTGACTTATTGGATGACACCAGAATACATCCCGAATCATATGGTCTTGCACAAGAATTGGCGAAAGATATTTATGATCAGGATGTTAGAGGTGATTCCAATGATGATGAGGATGCAATAGAGATGGCAATAGAGCATGTGAGAGATCGGCCAGCCTCTTTGAGAAAAGTTGTCCTTGATGAGTATCTTGCAAGCAAGAAACGGGAGAATAAGAAGGAAACTTACAGTAATATCATGAGAGAATTAAGCTGTGGTTTCCAGGATTGGCGGATACCGTTTAAAGATCCAAGTCCGGAGGAAGAATTTTTTATGATCTCAGGTGAAACTGAAGACACCATAGCTGAGGGCAGAATTGTCCAGGCGACGGTTCGGAGATTGCAGGGTGGAAGAGCCATATGTGTATTAGATTCTGGGTTAACTGGGATGCTTATGAAGGAAGATTTCGCAGATGATGGGAGAGATATTGTTGAGTTGTCGGACCGACTGAAAGAAGGCGAAATCCTAATTTGCAAGATCAAATCGATCAAAAAGGAGAGGTATCAAGTGTTCCTTATTTGCAAAGAAAGCGAAATGAGAAACAACAGGCACCAGCAGAACCAGAATCTGGATCCTTATTACCATGAGGATAGAAACAGCATCCAGATTGAAAAAGAGAAAGCTCGAAAAGAAAAGGAGCTGGTGAGGAAGCATTTTAAGTCTCGGATGATTGTCCATCCTCGTTTCCAGAACATCACTGCCGACCAAGCAACAGAGGTATGCCAGGCATTTACTCTCTGTTTGTACTTGTTTACTGCTGTCATTTTCTTTTTTAAAGAAATCTGAGTTCACTTGTTGCTATGATCTTTCAGTATTTGTCTGACAAAGATTTTGGAGAAAGCATTGTTCGTCCAAGTTCTCGAGGACTCAATTATTTGACACTGACGCTCAAGATTTACGATGGAGTTTATGCTCACAAGGAGATAATTGAAGGTGGGAAAGAAAACAAGGATATCACGAGCCTACAGTGTATTGGGAAGACCCTGAAAATTGGAGAAGACACCTTCGAGGATCTAGATGAGGTATGTCTTTTTTATTTACTTGATTCATCCTTGAGCTTCTTAAAATTCCTCTTACTTTTGCAAGCTTCTCTGGAACTAATTGGGTGCATCTATAAATAGTGTTAACCACATTATCTCATAACTGCAGGTCATGGATCGGTATGTTGATCCTCTGGTCTCTCATCTCAAGACCATGCTTAAGTATCGGAAGTTCCGAAAAGGGACAAAATCAGAAGTTGATGAGCTTCTCAGGATCGAGAAGGGTGAAAATCCTGCAAGGATAGTTTACTGTTTTGGGATTTCACACGAACATCCAGGCACCTTTATACTGTCTTACATAAGGAGCACAAATCCACATCATGAGTATATTGGTCTATATCCCAAGGGATTCAAGTTCAGGAAAAGGATGTTTGAAGACATTGACAGGCTTGTGTCATACTTCCAGAGGCATATTGATGACCCATTGCAGGAAACAGTTCCATCGATCAGGTCTGTTGCTGCCATGGTACCCATGAGAAGCCCAGCAGACCGTGGCTCTTCTGGAGGAGGTGGTTGGGGTGGTTCTCAGAGTGAAGGAGGCTGGAAAGGAAACTCAGATCGCTCATCTGGAGGTAACACTTTTCAAAGTTGGTTTCAGGTTTTTGTTTTAACTTAAATTCAGGTAATCTGGATTTTGGATGCAGAGAAGCATATATATATATTGTTTCTGTTTTCTCGGACTATGATTCTGCATGTTCACTCTTACGAAATTGTGCAAATGTGCTGCAGGGAGAGGCGGTGAGTACAGAAACGGTGGGGGACGTGGGGATGGGCATCCAAGTGGAGCGCCAAGGCCGTTTGGTGGTGGTCGAGGAAGAGGACGGAGGGATAATAACAGTGAAAGACAAGATGGAAATGGAGATTGGGGTAATAACAATACCGGAGCTGGGGATGGAGGTTGGGGAAGTAGTGGTGGCGGTGCAGGCGGTTGGGATAGTGAATCTGGCGCTGGTGGCGGTGGCAGTAGTGGCGGTTGGGGAAGTGAGTCTGGTGGTAAAAAGAGTGGCGGTGCAGGCGGCTGGGGTAGTGAGTCTGGTGGTGGTGGTGGTGGTGGTTGGGGAAACGATTCTAGCGGTAAAAAGAGCAGCGAGGATGGTGGTTGGGGAGGTGGTTCTGGCGGGGGCAGTGGTGGTTGGGGAAACGAGTCTAGTGGTAAAAAGAGCGATGGTGGCGGCGGTTGGGGAGATGATTCCAGCGCTCAAAAGAGCGGTGGTGGGTGGTGATAAAACCGTTACCGCGGCTACAATGTTAGTTGGGTAATTGCAAATGCTAAGACAATGACATATATGCATTAGTAGTAATTAGCTTCTCCCTAAATGTCTTCTTTTTGTTGATGCTCTCCTTTTGTCTTGACCTGACCGGTTATTATTATCTCGGTTATGTAATGACTTAACTTTCCAGGAGTCTTTCAAGTGATGATGAATTACATAATATTAATCTCATATTAAAATCTCGATATCTTTCTAATTAAGGCTACGAATTCGGGTAAACCGAACCGAACTGGTATTAAGTTTTTTGGTTAGTTCGGATTTTAGAAACTCTACCGAAATTAACTGAAATAAATTATGGTTTGGTTCGGTTCGGTTATTGGTTAGTTTGGATAATTTAAAATTTATCGAAATTAACCAAAAATTTTGGTTTTTTTTTGTTGAAATTCGGTTAAGTCGATTCAGTTCAGTAATTTAGATTAATTAACTATTAATTGTACCTAATTTTCCCCCAATCGCTTTCGCTTTTTCCTCTACTTCGACGGCGGAAACTTGAGCTGTGAATCTCCTTTCTTTCTTTTTCTTAATCTCAAACAATCCGGAGAGATCTAATCCGGACGAAAACGAGATTAAATCGAATGCTGTGATCGAACTGACAATGGATTTTGATTCTTTCTCCGGTTCCGATTCGAAGATGTTGCGGTGGAATTCAGAGGTTTCTAGGTGTTTTTTGAACCATTTGTTTTTTTTGGTTAACCGTTTGGTTCGGGCGAACCGAACCGAAACAAAAACCGAATGCAAATCTAAAAGTTGTCTATCGGTTCCACACTTAAAACCGAATCCAAACCGAAATTTCCAAACCTCGGTTCGGTTCGGTTCGGAAATTTCAGTTCATGTATTATTCCCAGTCTCAGGCCTATTTCTAATTAACTGTAATTAGAAACTAGTATTGAATATTTTTCTTTCAAATCTCGATTTCTTCTTTTTATTTTGTTAACAAATGCCTTTTATCTTTCCAAGTTTGATTAACTTATTTAGACAAATTGTTTCATTTGCTTTTTACCTTATTGTACTTTTTAGCTTGTGACTGTCGCTTACACCGAGCCACCGACTAATGAGCGGGGAAATGGGAGCTCTTGGTAGTAAGCAATAACATTTTNTCATAAAAACAAAAAAAAAATTAAATCAAGTTCTTCGTCTAATCTTTATGAATTGAAATGTCTTACTCATCTAATGGAAATTTTGAGAATCTAAAAGACAATATATTGGGTTTCAAGTTTGTAAACATCGCAAAGTATCCATTTTTAGCAGGAATGGAAAATATGTTTTTGGTGACTTTCGTCTTCACTCTCATCCCAGTATGTATTTACTATTGGAATTGAACAAAGATGGAGTTATGTAACTACTTATATAGTAACAATGTTGATTCCATAACTGATTTATGATATTTACCTCATATGATGCAAGCGTAAGCTTTAAATGATTTATGGAGAAAACAAATTTGTGTTTTTGTTTCGTGATGAATGAGTTGTTAAAGACTTTTGTTGATTCCAGTTTGAAACAAAGTAAATTAAAAACAAAAAGGGATAAAGAAATCTCATTTTATTAGCAGATTTCGGCGAAACATAAGAATTATGCCGTCGGAATTCGACCGAGAAAAGAACTAGTGAAACTAAGAATTATAGAATTATAGCCGGAAAACTCAAAGCTAAATCTCTTAAGTCTTGATACGATATTGTTGCGGAATTTCCCAAGAAGCTGCACTCTAAGAGCAGTAGTTGGATAATCCTTGACTTCTAGTGGCTCGTGAAGTTCGATGCTAATGTGCAATTCCTTAGGCCCCGAACTCTCTTAATACGATTCCAAAAGAAACTAGGCGGTGGAAACCGTGATTGATAGAATTCGTGGAGCAAGATGCTAATGTGCGATTTCTTAGGCCCAAGACTCTCTTATTACGCTTCTATGAACTTTGGTCAGTGAATGGCCACACAAGAGATGATGAAGAACACTTGATAAACTGATTTAATTTACTGGATATGACATACCAAGTAATCGAAAAGTTCACATGGAACAAAGGAGAATCACTCTCACTTAGAAAAGAAATTTCGATTGATAAAAGTTGTGTTTTTGCAAAAGAGATTACAAGGATTTAAATAGATCATAATGTGGCAAAATCTATGTAACCTCGAAATGAAAATTATGACTAGAAACAATTAACTAGAGTTTGAATGACTCTTGAACTTCATGACCCTTCACTCCATCGATTTCTTTGAAACTTTTTGGGCTGATATTTTCAACTAATATTAGGCCTCTTCTTGGACTTGGATCATTGTTAAAATAAAGTGTTGGGCTTGATCAATCTTCTTGTCCCAAATTTCATCAAGTAGGCCACAAACTGCTCCAATAAGCCTCTTAGTCCCTGCCCTCGTCATTGGTCCATCAGGTACATGTATTGCATCATCTTGATCTTCCTTAGCTGCTCCCATGATCACATCATCCCCCTCCTCTTGAAAAAGATTTGTCCTCAAATCATGATCATCTATAACAAAAGTGATTAAGTTAGAAATGTTGAAGCTCGAACTCACTTTATACTTACTAATTGGCAATTCAATCTTGTATGCATTGTCGTTGATTCTCTCTAAGACTTGAAATGGTCCATTGATTCTAGGCAACAATTTCGAATTTCTCTCTTCCGGAAAACATTCCTTCCTCGTTTGGTTCCTATATCACTTTTCGAGATTGGAAAAGAAGTTTTCTCCGGACTTCGTTCTTAAAATCGAGAAGCTTTTTCTTCAATCTCATGTTCTTTATTTAAATATGTCTTTGCTTTCTTCAATTATGTTCGAGTAGTTTTACCGTTGGGTTTAAAGGCATTATCGAAATGGGTTCACATGTTCGATAAGGATTCCACAAGATAAACCTAACTGTATTCTAGAACTCTTTTGTATAGATTGTTGTTAATGCATGAATCTAGCGTCATGAACTAGAGATGATCCCTAGTTGTAGTAAGAACCACCAAAAGTGCTGAATCTAATCACCCGAACTATTAATCTATATGGAGCGTGTCGCGCTATAAGATTTTAAAAGTATACCTATAGAGTGTCGTGAATGTTTACGAACTTGTTTGTGTCATCATAATTTTCTGCGCAGTCGGAGACGAAAGCTACTGGTCATCATAAGTTACCTTCAGGAGGTTTGGAAGAAACATAAACCGGTGTTCTTGTTTCTTTCATAAACCAAGCAAAACTTTTCTTTTATTCACAACTTTCAATTTCATTTTAGTTATAATAAATTGTACACGGTTGAATCATGCGGTATGAGCTAGGGCTGGACAAAATAACCGAAACCAAAATACCCGAACCGGAACCGAACTAAAATACCCGAACCGGAACCGAACCGAAATTACCAAAATACCCATTGGATCCTACTATTGATATCCATGGGTATCGGGTAATATCCGGAACCGAACCAAAAATATTTCCGGTTCCCGAATACCCGAAATATAATTATATATCCAAAATATTAAATATATATCAGATTTTTGGGAATATTTTCGGTATTATGGGTATATTATTTTTAGTTTTGTTTTTTGTTTTCAGGTATATTTTCGGGTATATTTTAGGCATTTCGGGTAATAAATACCCGGAACCGACCCGAAACCGAAAAAGAACCGAAAACGTTTGGGTATTTTCGGGTTCTAAAATCTCGGAACCGAACCGACCCGGAACCGACTGGTACCGAACCGGAACCGAACCGAAATTATTTCGGAACCGAATGGATCCTAAACCTCACTACCCAAAATATCCAAAATCGAACCGGAACCGAAAATGCCCAGGCCTGGTGTGAGCGGTGGTCTCGCTTTGTTTTATGATAATTCTTTTAATGTTAATGTTTTATTTGCAAATTATCGGATATTTGACATTGAAGCGGTTATTCAAGGAAAATAGTATGTATATCTTTTGTATATGGTGATCCGGTATTGAAAATGAGAGATCAAGTATGGGAACAGTTAACCCGTATAAGCTTATCCCGAACGGAACCATGGTTTTATAATTGACGATTTAAATGAGATAACATGTAATAATGAGAAACAATAGGGGAAATTAAGACATGCATCAACCTTCATATCTTTTAATCTTATGATTCAGAACTGTGATTTTCATGAATTCCTGTGTTTGGGAAATACCATGTCTTGGAGAGGACGACGAAATTCTCAAGTTCTTCGATGTCGATTAGACCGAGCTATAGCTAATGAAGTTTGACACGATATTTTCTCATACTCACATGTTGAATATTTAGCAATGATTGGATCGGATCATAGACCAATTATGGCCACAATCGAAGATAAAATACTCTGAAAACGATGACAATTTTGTTTTGATAAACGTTGGTTAGGCAAATACGGTTTAATAGAGTCCATTTCTAAGGGCTGTGAGACCAATCCAGGTGAAAATTGTTTAACTTTTTTCGAAAATATTAGTAATTGTAGACGAGAAATATCTAAATGGTGAAAAAATATTTTATCCGAGGGCAAGGAAAAAATCATGGAATTACAACGTGCATTAGAAGAAGTCCAAAATGATGATTCTAAGACTTAAGAGGAATTGATAGAAATAACACGGAAATTAAAGGAGGCATATCGGGATGAAGAATTTTTCTGTCAACAGAAAAGTCATAATTTATGGTTAAATGCGAAAGATAAGAATACAAAATTTTATCAAGTGCAAACGAAACAAAGAAGAAAAAAAAACCGGATTATTGGACTGCACAATGCATCAGGAGTGTGGGTGTCTTCGGAAAAGAAGGTTGAACAAGTGGCTGTGAATTATTTTGATGAGCTATTTACCTCAATTTCCCCGACGGAATTTTAGACTGTGCTAGGAGAAATACCATTATTAATTTCGGAACATGATAATGAGGTGATTACATCAATAGCTACTGAAGAAGAAGTACGTAAGTCACTATTTATGATACACCCGGAAAAATCTCCAGGACCAGATGGGATGGCAACACTATATTTCCAATGTTCATTGCAAATAATGAAATCATATATTCTAGGAATGGTAAACGATTCCTCAAGACGGGGTTTTTCGATCAACGGTTGAATATGACAAATATTTTTTTAATTCCGAAGACGGAAATACCTAGTAGAATAACGGAATTTAGACGTATAAGCATGTGCAATGTTAGATATAAAATAATTTCAAAGGTTTTGTGTCAACGGTTAAAGAAATATCTACAAGCTTAATCTCGGAGACTCAATCAGCCTTTGTGTCAGGGCGATTAACTTCACATAATATTATGATTTCACAAAAGATGTTTCACGGACTAAGGACATCTATGATCGGGTAATAAAAACATCTTTATTGAACATCTTTTGCGAAAGTTTGGTTTTACGAAAAAATAGATCACATGGATGATGTGGTGCATCAGATCAGTACAATACAAGGTACTAATAAACTGACAACCAAGAGGAAAAATAACCCCAGATCGAGGACTTCGTCAAAGTTACCCCTTATCACCCTATCTACTCATTCTTTGTACGGAGGTACTGGTTGCAATTATACGGAAGGCAGAAAGGGAGAAATTACTCACATGATTAAATGTGGCAAGAACAAGTCCGTTGGTTTTTCATCTCTTTTTCGCGGATGATAGTCTCTTCTTTTGTAAGGCTAATAAAGAAGAATGTCATACTATTTTACAAATACTTAAACAATATGAGTCGGTATCCGGACAACAACTTAATTTTTCAAAATCTTCTCTCCAATTTGGACATACGGTGAATGACGAAGTACAACTTGAGGCGAAACAAATTTTAGGAATCTCAAACATTGGGGGCATGTGCATATATCTAGGTATTCCAGAAAGTCTCGGGGAGCAAAAAGCAACGGATGTGCAAACATCCATCAAGACCGAATTAATGGATGGACATCGAAGCTATTATCCAATTGGGGTAAAGATGTTTTAATTAAATAAGTGGTCTTGATAATGCCAACATATACTATGTCGTGTTTTCAGTTTCCCAAATCACTAGCGGGAAAACTAACAAGTGCAGTCACACAATTTTGGTGGAGTTCAAATGATTAACAAAAAGGTATGCATTGGATGGCATGGAAAAATTATGTCGCGGCAAAGCAGACGGAGGAATTGGTTTTAGAACTATAGAGGACTTCAATACCACATTATTGGCGAAACAACTATGGCATTTAATGGATAAACCGAATTCTCTGTTTGCACGAGTCTTTAAGGGTCGATACTTTCGGAATACATACCCTTTAGATCCTATAAGATCATATTCTCCGTGGTATGGATGGAGGAGCATTATATCGACTAGATCTCTGGTTAAGAAATGGCTTATTAAAATAGTTGGTTTATGTTGTTCTATCTCGGTATGGAACAATCATTGGATACTAGCATCTCGCTCGAGATCAGCAATATGCAAATGGTACAACTACTACCCAAATCTTATGGTTAATCACCTTATTGATTCAGTGACAAAGACATGGAACTTGGCACTACTAAATGCAGTCATTGACCCATCAGATGTCAAAATCATTTACGGTATACCTATAAGTCTCACTTATAGACCATATACTATTGAATAGCATTTTACAAAATCAGGACGATACACGGTTAAGTCGGAGTATTACATCGAACAATAATGTTCATATATAAGTCATAACCAGGTGTATGGACCAGATGTGAAGCCATTACATGCATATGCCTGGAAGCTCAAATGTTCTCCGAAACACTGACATTTTATTTGGCAAGCCATTTTAGGATGTCTTTCAGTTTCTGCAAATTTGAGGGCTAGAGGAATAAATTGTGATGCGCAATGTGTTAAGTGTGGCATGGAAGAGGCAGGAAACAATCATTCACGTTTTTTTTAATGTCCTCTGGCTCTACAAACGTGGGCACTTTCTCAGGTTCCTACGTCTCCAGATGTTTTTCATGTGTCATCGGTATTTTCTAAAGCAAAATCAAAAACCAAAAATTCAAAAACCAAAATCCAAAAACGAAAACCTAAAAACCAAAATCCAAAAACCAAAAACTAAATCCCAAGCAAACATTCATGCCCTAAGAAGAACGACAGTAAAAATAAACGAAGAAAATTGTTTACCATAATTTTTTTAATGATTTCTTATGTTTTAGTTTTTTTTTATAAAAATTTGGGGACGTATAGGCCAGTGTTTTGTGATTTTTTTTTTTTTTAAATAATAACATGAGGCACGGCCTGTCCGACTTCTACCAGCCAAAAACTATGGTCACGCACATGATTAAGCTTCTAGTTCTAGTCAACTAAATTTATGCTCCGCGCGTTGCGCGAAATTACATATTTAAACAACTATCAATATGAATCATTGAATATATATATAATCATTTGAAGTTTTTTAAAACCATTCATTTAAACGTTTGTACAAACAACAAACTAATTATTTTACCAAGTGATATAAAACATAGATATTGCCAAAAATAACTTTTTCTTTGAAAAAACAATAAATCCTTGAGGCGAAAACCTCCTAAGATAAAGAAACGACATCAAAGACCATCTCATGACCTTTTATCTCAGAGAAAGTTCCTTCCATATCCAAGTCCCGTGAAGACATCTCCTTAGAAGTTTTGATGTTCACTATTAACCTAATCATACTTATAATTAAATGCCAATGCGAACTTACCACCACCCCGAAATTAATGTAAATATGCCAAGTTTAAACATCCGTAAATGCAAATGTGTAAACATAACACCTATGGCGTTACAACATATTTGGTAAGCATGTTTTATCCACCGAAGCAAGCGCATTGTGCCATAAGAAAATTGTCGACCAAGTGATAAACGTTTCTATCTCATATCACCAACTATGTTGCAAGATCAAACAATTTAGTGTTTTCATATTAACAAAACTCATTAATTTCACATGGTAAAAATATATATAAAATTATATTTTATTTTAGTTTTGTGCATACATATTTGATATTTCTGAACTTTAATCAATTTTTCTTCACACTTTTTAATGCCAAATTCTATTGTTATCTTTCAAGCTACAATTGTTCGCTTTCCGACATTAATCTCTTTTCACTTTCTCTTCACTCACATATAATATATTGGAAAGTAGATTGATTTGCAACTCATTGCAAAACTATTTTCTCCTTTTCATTTTCCTACACTCTGTTTTCACTTATCAGTTGCATGATTTTTTTACTAATTTGAGCGTCAAAGAATCTTACTGGTGATACATATTTGTCGTGGCGGGAATGTTCTCACCTCTTGTGATGCACGTCAAATCTGCTTATGAAATATCGATTCTTATCTTTGAACCCATTTCTATCCACCAGACATCATATTTCATCGTCACATCTTGAACCCTAACCTTACTATTTAAAAAAACAAAAATTATCTCATGATATAAATTTTCATCTATATTATATTATGATTTTAGCTATAGATAATTTTTTTTTGATTTTCTTAAAATGTGTAACTTGTTGCAAAAAAAATGTAACTTACAAACTCATTAAAAAGTCTAATTTTTTCTTGAAAAATAATTATTCTTATTTTGAGTAAAAACCGTTTAAATTATGTATTTACTATTAAAATTAACTTGTAATTTTTCAGTATCCTAAATAATTTTTAACTATTAGAAAATGCTTTTTGATATATTTAATATATTTTAACGTGATAATAATTTCCCTATTTTTTTAAAGTAATTGTTGCTCCATTAACTCTATGTTAATATATAATTATATAATTTTATATTCATCTAATCTCTATTCAAATTTTTGTTTCTTGTGTGGTATTTTTCTCGTTTTTTTTTGTAAACTTTTTCATAAGAATATAATTATAAAAAGTTTGTGAATCAATTGTGTCATTAACTTTAGTGTTAGTGTTTTTTTCTCTTTTTTTAGTGAAAACTAATAATTATTAAAAGTGTGATTTAATTAAGTCATTAACTTTTTTTTTTTTGGAATATGTGGATACCCTAGATTGAGTGAGAACTCTCTTATTATATATAAAATTATTTACTTTATTATTATTATTAATTTTTTTGTTAAAGAATATATATATATATATAGATATATATATTTATCGAATAGTTCTAGTCATTTTGTAAGATTATCAATACAAATTACTAGAATCTACATAATTGAATTTTTTTTTACGAGTTTGATTAACTTTTTTTTTTGTCAACGAGTTTGATTAACTTATATTAACTTATAGTAACAAATTAGTAATTTTTTCTTATTTTTTTTATCAGGTTTGTACCTTATTCTTTCTCCTAGTTTATTATTTTGAGCCAAGTGAAGCCAAAATTAAAATCACAAAAAATATGAATCCTACATGTATAAATTGAGAAGACAAAAAAAAGATCAATGAAAAATAAAGTTAAGCTCTCTCGTACAGTTTTATTAAATAAAACTGATTTAAAATTAGAAAGACACTAATTGTTCTAATTCTATTTAAAATTTTCTGATTTAAGAGAATTAATTTTGTTAGCTAAAGCTTAATTTATCCCCTTTTGCCATTCTTCCATTTCTATTTGGCTTTTGTCTTTGAAATGTCTTCTGAGCCTTTCTTCTTCTTTTTTAAGCTTTAAAATATCGAATCGCATTTCAATGGATGCTGATGACGATTTCTACAGCGGCACCGAATACGCCGACAACGATTCCGATTACGCCGACTACGAGTTCGTCGAAGACGACGTCGATGATTCCGATGATCTCGTCTTCCGCCGCCGACAGGTTTTTTTCTTTGTTTCTCATCTTCTGGATCTGCATTCTCGTTGAAAGATTAAAAACAAAATTGAATTTTATCTCGTTTTTTGGATGATGATGAATCACCTCTTACAGAGATGCATTTTTTTGTATTCAAATTTTTGGTTTCTCAGAAAAAAAAAGAAGCAATTTATAGATTTTAGCTGATTATTAGCAATCGCAATCGTTCGTGGGTAAATTGTTCATTTGGGTTTTCTATTCTACTAATAGTTTTTTTCTTTGTTTTCTTGTAGCAAAATTATAGTGTTCTAAGCGAGGCAGATGTTTGTCAGCTTCAAGAAGATGACATTTCCAGGGTTTCTTCTGTATTGTCGATTTCAAGAATTTCTTCTGCTATCCTGCTTCGTCACTACAATTGGTGAATTCCAAATTCTGTTTTTTTGTTCCAGACATTGCAGCTTTCTTTTTCTCTGTTTAGACGAACTTCATTTGATTTTCCTTTCCTCCTCATGGCTCCTTTAGTTTCTTAAAACTCACTACTTTTTTTGAGGTTTTTTAATTGTCCATTACATAATGTAGTCTTTGTCATTTTTAGGTGTGTTAGCAGAGTTCATGATGAATGGTTTGCCAATGAGGAAAAGGTCCGAGATGCGGTTGGCTTGTTGGTGAAACCTGTTGTTGATTTTCCAACTGATGGAGAAGTATGCCTCCCATAGTTTCTTTCTAACGTTGTAAATTTATCTGAAAGAGTTAAAGTTGGGTGCTTTTTTTTTTTTTTTTTTGCTTTTGTTTATACTTGGTTTCTTTCTCGTTTTGGCAGCTTAGATGTGGAATTTGTTTCGAGGATTTCCTTTCTGACAAATTACATGCTGCTGCTTGTGGTCACCCGTTTTGCGATTCATGCTGGGAAGGTTTGTTTTACTGCTATCGTGATAATATTGAAGCGCATTTCCTAGCTTGATGCTTAGATTCCTTTTTAAGAATATAAGCAATACAACTAACGATGGTTCATTATTGATCTTTCTGACCCTTTCCCCCATCTTTAGGTTATATCACCACCGCAGTTAATGATGGTCCAGGGTGTCTTATGTTACGATGTCCAGATCCTTCTTGCAATGCTGCTATCGGTCAGGATATGATCAATTTGTTAGCTCCTGATAAAGATAGGCAGAAGTACACAAGTTATTTTGTCAGATCATATGTTGAAGACAATAGAAAGGTAAGCTACCAGTTTCAGTTTGATCATACTTAAGACATGTTCATGATGTTTATTTGTCTTCTATTAACCTTCAAATGAAAAACAGTGCATAGTTTTAGGGTTCTTTATCCTTCCATATTATGTGCTCACCGAGATAGTAATGCATCTTTTTTTCTGTAGACCAAGTGGTGCCCTGCTCCAGGCTGTGACTACGCTGTAAACTTTGTTGTTGGGAGTGGTAATTATGATGTGAATTGTCGCTGTTGTTACAGTTTCTGCTGGAATGTAAGTCGCTCTTTCAGTTAGAATTAGAATAGTTCATCGTTCCATTTCGTAGAAACTAGTTGACACAACCAAACTGTATGACTCAATCGTCATGGTACTGCAGTGTGCTGAAGAAGCTCACCGTCCTGTAGATTGTGACACTGTTTCTAAGTGGGTAATGAAGAATAGTGCTGAGTCTGAGAATATGAACTGGTACGTTGATCTATCAGATGTAGTTGAGATATGTAGATGCTTAAGATGTTTGGGATGTTGTGCTTGACCATAAAATGGGTGCTTAGAGCTCTTAAAAATAGTGATGGCTACCATTTTGTATTTTCTAGAGGGAGCCAAAACGGTGGTTATGTTGTCATTTTTAACTGCTAGAAGAAAGTCTATTCAGTTTCTTCCCATCCATCTCCTTAGCATTATGGTGCATCATGCTTCACATTATTTATTGTTGCTGCTAAATTCCATGTTGATTGACTTTCAGGATTTTGGCAAATTCCAAGCCCTGTCCAAGATGTAAACGGCCAATAGAGAAAAACCAGGGTTGTATGCATATTACATGCACCCCGCCTTGTAAATTTGAGTTCTGCTGGTAAGTTGATAAAGAGGTTGATTGTACAGAACGCCATCATGTCATAAATTCTGCTTTTATTCTCTCTATACTTCCTGGCATCTCAACTCTGAATTGAATTTTAATGTTTCATACTCTGAAGCAAGATAGAAAATAAGTGGATTATTTATTTTAGGTTTTTTCAGTCTAAAGAAATCTACTGTGTTAATCATCTTTCTGCATGTTTCTGTATCTTTTTATCTGATCGTCATATGAATCTGGTTGTGTAAGACTCTTTGTTGCTCTCAATCAATTTTCATTATTAGTATTTGTATTATATAAATGTAGGCTCTGTCTTGGAGCATGGTCAGAGCATGGTGAGAAGACAGGTGGCTTTTATGCTTGTAATCGTTATGAAGCAGCGAAGCAAGATGGCATTGTATGAGTGCTGTACATTGATTCTGCTCCTGATTGACAAATTATATGTCTATTTTATCTTTGACGCATTTTAAATCTTTTGTAATCTTTCTGTGCAGTATGATGAGACTGAAAAACGCCGAGAGATGGCAAAGAACTCTCTTGAGAGATATACCCACTACTATGAAAGATGGGCAACCAATCAATCGGTATGTAAATTCTTGCTTATTTAATTTTCAGATAATATAGCTTCCTCTTGAATGGGGAATTTAAGAAAGAGAATTTCAGCAGTCAAATTCAAATCCGTTGCTATGGAACAAAAAAAAATCTCTTCATGCACTGAGTAACATAAAGTTTATATGGCTATACTTGTTTGAGTTAGAGTACCATAAGATATGATAATCTATATTTTGGTTGAGAACTTTGAAAAATTAAGTGAAACTGACTGATTTGGAATGCATATTCTCTATTAAAGAGGCTATGAAACTTAGAGGTACATGTAGTGCCTGTGATGTATTTGTCGGAGAAGGAACCGTTGTTCCTCCAGTTAGGAGATTTCTACCAGCTAGTTTATTTATTCGTTGGCTTAATATGACAAATCTTATACTGGAGTGACAGGTAGTTAACAAGTCGTGTAACTGCTGAGCAAAGTACTGTTCTAAAATTCTATGTCATATTAAGCATAGCAATGAAATTAGACTTAGTGAGGTTTTATGTTTCCTTTTTGGTAATATGAATTCTTTATTGAATAATGACCCTGGAGCAAAGTACTGTTCTAAAATTCTATGTCATATTAAGCATATCAATGAAACTAGACTTAGTGAGGTTTCATGTTTCCTTTTTGGTAATATGTATTCTTTATTGAATAATGACCCTGAAGAAGAAGAATTTATGTACATAAAGCGCATTGATGTTTATTCTAAATCGAGTTACAAATGTTTTCACTTCTTGCTGCAGTCTAGGCAAAAGGCGCTGGCGGATCTTAAGAAGATGCAAACAGATGATGTGAGCTTACAGTGCAACACTTGCTGATGTAAATAAGAATCATCAAGGAAGTACTGCTTGATGACAAAAAAAACTGTGAAATTTATAGAATTATCATTGGTCTTGCCTCCTCTTTCACTGTCTCACTGGTTCTTTTACCGAATCGGTTATTTCCGATTTTATACCCAATGAAGTTTAGAAAGTTTGCTTAAAAACATGATGATGATCTTTTACAAGAGATAGCATATATGCCCTTATTTGATTGTTATATTTTTGGCATGCATGACACTTCTAACTTTCAATGAATGTTCTTGCTTTTTATATATGTTGGGTTTCGCTTAAGTTTTTTTTATTGGCTTGACAGATTGAGAAGCTCAGTGACATACAGTGTCAGCCTGAATCACAACTGAAGTTCATTATAGAAGCGTGGTTACAGGTAAATTCCGTTCCTTCTGTGGCGTGTCTTAGACTTTTGGATTTCGCTCGCTAATTTTTTCTACAATCATAGATAGTTGAATGCAGACGAGTTCTAAAATGGACATATGCGTATGGTTTTTACATACCTGATCATGAGCATGGCAAGAGACAGTTTTTTGAGTACTTACAAGGTAATTTAATTTAGCTCTCACATTTAACATTAATTTTGCTTTCAGAATTTTTGGCTTTGATTCCTTGTGTGAATTACTTTGTGTGTGTTTTGCTCTGTATTGGTCTTTCCAAGCACGAACAGTTGAAACATAAGTTGACAAAAAAATATGAATGTTCTTTCCGCAAACATGATCTTTGAACTGGAAAAATTGCCGGTTCTAGTAACAAAGAGCGACCACACCAATTAATGTTCATGCACGAAAATAAGTATAAAAGATTAAACAACCATCATTAATCTTTTTTCTATTCCAGTTGTTGGATATTTAGTGATGGTTAGATCCATCAGTGTTTCATAAATGCATTGATGGATCTAGTGTTGATTTTATAGAACATCATGTAGACTAAGATGGCGAATGGTTTAGGATATGCCCTATGTGAGATAATGTGGACTCTATGGTCAAGCGTCATTCATAACAAATTGGTCCAGCTTAATCCGAATCTTAACCACTTTGGTCAGGGTTCAGTTTCACTTTTGACCCGCTAATTTCAATTTGTTGATTGGTATGGGGACTTTTGTTTGTAACAGGCTTTTATTGTGCTTATCATTTGATTCCTTTTCTTCTGTTATCATGCATATAGGCGAAGCTGAGTCGGGCCTTGAACGACTTCACCAATGTGCTGAAAAAGAATTGAAATTGTACTTTGAGGCCAAAGGTCCATCGGAAGATTTTAATGAGTTCCGCACAAAACTCGCAGGTCTAACAAGGTAATTTCCAAACCTACAGAACAAAACTGATAAGCTAAATAAATGGCATGTCATGTTTATGCTCGTGACAAGTCTAAATATTTGTAGCTGTTTTGAAAAAAGTTTCAAGGAAATTTAGTTTTGACTGACTCGCAAACCCGAAACATAGTGCTTAGTCCCTATTAGCCTTATTAGATATGGCCTATTTATTTAAGTGGTAATGGTCCAAAATAGTACAAAATGAAAAAAAAATTGATAGAATAGTACAAAGTTTGGGAAAATTACTAGAATAGTCTTTTTCAAAAAATATCTGAACTTTTTTGGGTTTAGGATTGAGTTGTTTAGGGTTTAGGGTTTAGTTTTTAGGGTTTAGGGTTTAGTTTTAAGGGTGTAGGGTTTAGGGAGCCCTAAACCCTAAAAACTTTTCCCAAAAAGACTATTAATTTTAACAATTTTCTCAAACTTTGTACTATTCTATCAATTAGTTTCTCATTTTGTATTGTTTCAAAAATTCTCTCTTTATTTAAAGAGTCCCGTAAAATAATTTGGTGTAAACTTTTAGGTTGCTTTGTGTGATGAAAGAAGCTAATAACACTTTTATTATTGGGAATGAAACAGTGTCACCAAAAACTATTTCGAGAACTTAGTTCGAGCGCTGGAGAATGGGCTACCGGATGTGAGCTCGCATGGCGCATATGATCGAACCTCAAGCTCAAAGAGTTTAGGTGGGAAAAACAAGGGATCAACTTCTCGAGTAAGCAGCCAATGGTCTTGCGAACGTTGCACTTATGTAAACACTAAGTCGGTCACCACTTGCCAAATGTGTGAAACTGGCCGGTGAAAAATGCCAGCAAGAAATCTAACTTACTGGTGTTAAAGACTGTAACAATAACATTTGGTCACGTAAAAGTGTCTTTGTAACTTTGTATGTTTTTCGGATTGAAATAAACGGATCCAATAAATCGGAGTGGAAATATGAGAGCTGAATAAGTTTTTATAAGATTTTTTTTTTACCACGTTGAATCAAATTCTTGCACTGTTGTTATCGTATCATACGGGTTTCTTCAATCTTCATATGCAATCACATACAACTTCAAAAATCATATCTATACTATTAAAACATAGATAATTTTTGTGTCCAAACAAGAATAAATACATATAAGGTTATACTTTATGTGGATAACTATACATGTTGTCAAACATATCTATTAAAAACAAATAATTACATAATATATTTATTGTTAGATATGGATATTCTAATTAATTATAATATTTATAAATAATATTAAATCTCTATTTAATTGATTAAATTATTTAAAATATAATAATGTATATTTTATGTTTGTATGTGGTTGCATTGGTACCTAAGAAAATGAGATTTTAATCCGAATTTGAAACTTTAAGTGACGTCCAAATTTAAAAATTTATGTTTGGTTTAATCTTTTTATTTAATTGAACCATGATTAGACCAAATGATATAAATCTTATTATTAAAAAATATTTTAACTTGATAAAATTTCAAATATTCAAAATTAGTAAATATTTATATTATACGGTAATATAGTGGGACGGGTTAGAGTTATGTTTTTACAATTGTGGTCCGTTGTGAGTTGGTTTGTCAAAACATGCAAGATAACATGCTGATTCGAGGCAAATTAAAAGGACAGGTTTGCCCATTTTATCACTCATAAATATATAAATTGTGAAATTTGATTTTAATAAAACAATAAAATAATTAGTTGTGTGGTAATATAAATTCACATAATAACAAAATTTACAATTAAGATTACATCGATATATACTTAACTAACTCATACTAATATTCTACTAATATCCACCATATGATAACATCATATAACTTCACATATATCTCTATCACACAAATCCCACGCACGAGCAACACAGTGACAGACAAGTTAGCACGAGGTGCTCGAGTCTACCCATCGGAATTCACTTATGTAAGCTCGATACCCCCGATTTGGTTCACCGAATAGGGTTAGGTACCAAGGCTCTTGACAAAAAAAAAAAGAAGAAGATAACATCATATAACTTTTATATAAATTTAATTTTTTTTTGTCAGATAGCAAACTTTGCTATCATTTAAGGTTACATAAATCACATAATCATGAATTTTTTCATTAAAATTTAAGTCAAATATTTTTGTTAGTGTTTGTTCAATATAAATTTTACAAAAATAATATATAAAAATCATTGTCATGCACACATTGCGGATTAAAATCTAGATTTCGCATAGCACGAGTTAGAAATATTGTATAAACGTCAAAACACATATTGCATAACAAATCAACAAAATATTATTGTCTCACTAAAAACTTACGAATTACAAATTCAACATATTTGAATCAATAATACTTAAATTATATTTTATTTTGCATTTCATTTTTTATTTATTTCAAAATTTAGTCAACAAAAAAAACTTAATCCCGCGCTGGTGCACGAGTTAGAATCTAGTGGATTAATTAAAAAAGTATTAACCTATTGTAGCAAGCTGACTCTTGTCACCAAATAAATTAGTCAAAAAATGGGAGAGAAGAATTGTGTGAGGAGTACGGCCTCCTTTAAAACCGTCTCACAAAGACCATAGCCCAAAACAAGAGACTATAGTTCCTTTGTTATGGGCAAATTAAAATATTTGTTCTGAGTTTTTTTTTTTTTACTCTTGTATTGTCTTTGAATTTATTTTATGTATAATAAACATATTTATAACCATAACTATATTTACTATATTTATATTTAATTCAAATATATGTTATGTACCGCTTTATCCATTTAACTATATATTTTGGACCGCTTGATCCACACTTGTTCCGTCAAATCCGCTTGATCCGCACTTGATTCGCATGATGCGCTTGAACCGCTTGATGTGCACCGTCTGATTCGCTTTCTCCATTCGAAACCTTATTATAATGGGCGACACATGCCATTAGCCTATTTCATGATGTAAATATGCATCAGTAGCTTGTCACGATAAACTATTTTGAAAATAGCGTTTTGTGACATTTTTTTTCTTTCTGGTATATCCACCATCTCCCAAGATTATTGTAGCGGATGTGACAAGATGAAATTGCACATAAAATTGCATCCATATTGGAAGACATACCCATTTATTAATACTCATATGGCTAGGATAAAATATATGAAAACACGTGTATTATAATTGGGGGCTTACAGTGGCAGATCTAGAGAAAAAAATGACTGGGGGCAAAATATTAAACAATAATTAATATTAAAATTATTATACATTAAAGAAAAGTATATATATATTTTTTAAACTACAATTATAAAAGTTTTTAGATAACATGGAAATAATTAATTATAAATTACATATTAAGAATTTTAGCTATTTAATTATAGAATGTTTCAACTCATATATACTAATATTTTAACTGTAAGAAATTTATTTAGTTTATTTTTTAATTTATAAGATATTTATCTACGTTATTAGTTAAAATTAAAATTTTAAATATAAAAAATTACCAAAACTAGAAGCACGGAATGACAAAGTTTTTTCGAATATAGATCGAGATCCACAAGAAACTTTGCAACTTGCGGAATCTGAGGCAACATTCTGGGAAGAGGCACAAAGTAGCGAACAAGCTATGGCACCACAAAATTTTGGTCCATCAACGGTGAACTCACATTACGACGGATGGAAGTGCTATATTGATGGATCGTGGAAGGATACCGATAAGTTTTCAGGACTAGGATGGCAATGCTTAAAGAAAGGAGTGGAAGAATCAGTCGTAGGAGCAAGGAATTTAAGACGAAGTCTCTCTCCTTTGCACGCAGAACTAGAAGCACTCATTTGGGCCATGCATTGTATGATTGCAAACCAGAAGACCGCGATAGCCTTTGCAACATACTGCTCTGATCTGGTAAAGATGGTGTCTAAACCCGCGGAGTGGCCGGCTTTCGCATTACATTTGGAGGAATTCGTGAGGAGTAAGGAGGTGTTCACTTTCTTCTCTATCTATATCGTCCCACACACAAATAACACAGTGGCGGACAAGCTAACAAGGAGTGCACGCGTCTACCCTGTAGATATTACATATATAAACTCAGTACCTCCGGTTTGGATTTCTGAACCGTTCTAAGTACTTAGGCTGTTGACAAAAAAAAAAAATTACCAAAACTGCAAAACTAATAATCTCACACAAGTCACAAAAGTAAAAACAAGAGAACTCTTTTTGTTAAGATATAAAAAAATTAATCATTATATATTGTACATGTGTTTGGTAAAAACAATAATATAGATAGATTTAACTAAAATTGTACGTATATTAAATGCCTATTATAAATTAGTATCAAATTAGATTTTGAGGCAGGAAAAAAAAACATTGGGAGTATAATATTATTTTAGCGTGGGTGCATTAAGCTGAGCTATAACAAAATTATATTGGTTACAAAAATATGAGTGGTGCACTTGTCCCCTCCTTGTTGAAAGTGGATCCGCCCCTGGGGGCTTATGAGAACGTCCAAGTAACACTCATGACGCTGACGATGTTTGATATAGCCAAATATTTGTGAATTTTAAAGATATTTATGACGAGAGTTAGGGTTTGGGATAATTAAAGGTTAATTTCATGATTTAGAGGTTACATGAAAAAAGTTGACAATGTAAATGAACAAGATGAACAATATTTTTATAGGGTAATACATATACGTTTATAAAACCATATGAAAGTTTCCAACAACTTTTGTGAGTTTTACAAATATCTATGAAATTTTCAGAGGCATGGTCATGCCCGTGCTTTGCTTAAAGCGGATGAAACCCAAGCTTTAGGCCACAAAATATATAATAATTTTGAAGGCCATCTGTTTAATGCTTCGTTAGTCAAATTGGTTATGTATTGTTTTGATATCTTGGTTGTTTCAAGTTCGATTCCATTAATTGCATCTTTTAAAAAATAAAATTATGTGCATTTGGTGATCCACAATGATTTATATGTTTTTTTGTCATGATATTTGATATATTTGTGTATTATTAGATATAATCTTATTATAGTTATCCAAAAAGTAATAAACTTATTATTTTATTTTTTCGTCAGATAAATATTAATTTATTAGTATTTTATATACTTTTCAAATAAAAGTATTAACACTAGCTAGATTTATATAAATTGTAGTTCAAATAGTTTTAGAAATTAAAAAATAACACATATAAATCATATTTTTTAATGGGGAATATGAGTCAGTGGTATATATTAATGTCGAAATTAGTTTCGCTACGTCTGTACTATTGCGAAGGGACTGTTCATTGTAAAATTCCTTTCTAACCCCTAATAACGTGTGCTATCTTTTCAACTGCTTTACGTCATCATGTGGGCCACCACGCTGGTAAAGTTGTCATATTGAGACAACTTTACACATTTTGATACGGGTTAGATCTGTTGTCTGTTCTCGAGGAATTAATATATTTGATAATAAAAGCAGAAAGGGGGAAGACAACTATACCCTTGTTAAAACCGCAATACATCTAGGGTTTTATTCACATCAAGTTGTCTCTTTGCATTACTTGAGAAAATTGAAGCGGCCGTTCGACAACAAATCCCGACAACAATCCCCTTGTTTCACCGCATCGATTTTCTGGCAAATTTTCCCGCCATCTGGTAAATCATTCTTCCTTGTAAACATTTATGCTAATAGCTAATGAAAACAACTATGATTTTAGAAAGCATCTATGATTTACCAAATTTCATCGACACATGTATAATGGCAGATCTGGAATTGCCTCAGAGGATTTTCGGGGAAGGACAAAACCCCAGCCGGAAAACGGGTTAACATTTACCAGAGGATGACCGTACTTTCGGACCTCGAACGTGCGCTTGATGACGAGGAACGAGAGTTCATGTATAAATCTCCGTTTGGAAAGTTATTTGACGCAACTTCTAAAACGCTGTGGTCAGGGCCTTTTGGATTATTCACCCTCTCGCGATTGTTGGATGTGGACAAAGAGAATGAGATATGGCTTTTGTTTGCCGGCAAACCAATCCGCTTCTCTATGCGGAAGTTTAAAATTGTGACCGGTCTTAGATGTGGAAAATATCCACCGTCTCAGAAAAAGAAACGACGGGCAAATATCGGTGACAATTTTTACGAGAAGCTATTCGGTGAGGAGAAGGAAATCACCGTGGAAAAGGTCCTCCACATGCTTCAGAATAGGTATATTCCGGACAAATTAATGAGATTAAGGTATGCATGCCTTATCATAGTTGACGCCATTCTGCTTCCGTCTGTCCATTTCCCAAGAGTGAAGGTTGACCCCGATCATGCTGAGATGGTTGAAGATCTCGATTCCTTCATCGCGTATCCATGGGGCAGGGTTTCATACGATAAAATCATGGAATCACTCATCAATAGGGATCTTGCGCATATAGCTACTGCTAACGTTGTGGTACAAGGTTTTTTCCCAGCTATACAAATGGTGGTTTTGGAGGCTGTTCCAGCAATTGAAGAGGCGGTGAAATCGTCCGATGAAGAAGAAAGAAGATCGGACAGGAACTTGCGAAGATGGGGCAAACAGAAAAATTAGATACAGATGGGGAAAGCTAGAGCACTGGACGAGGAAGAGGAGGTATTTGTCACTGATTCCTGTGTAGAATTATACTTTTCCTCGCATCTGCACAACTGTTATATCCCATAATGATAACAATGTGGATATCAGTTAACAAATGTATCGGGAATATGCAACTATTTGAAAACGATGCCACCGGATAATCATGTGTTTGTTTTGTTGTCATAACATTTATTTGTTTACTTGTCATGATTTGTGAAAAGAAGGTTTATTTTGTCTATTCTTTCATCTTTTTTTTACTTATCTTGAACTTATACATCTTTCTTTAATTTGTCCATTATTCACAGGTCGAGGTCGAGACTATCATTCGCCCTGAAATTGAATTTGACGTAGAAGACGAGGATATTTCATGGTATGAGGATGAGGAAGATCCTAGGGTGGACCATTTGGTTAAACTTTATAATCAAGGGTTTCACTTTAAGAAGGAAATGTTTGGCATTGGGTTTTCGGCTGAGCAGCTTGTTGGGCTATGTAAGCGAAAGAGAAGGTATATGAAGGCTAAGGCAGCGGTAACCAGAAAAGGGAAAGGGAAGTTTAGGAAACCTTCCGGAAACCGCAAGGTTGGGGAAACATCATCAGCTCCGGGGGTTGACCTAACTACATTTGGAAACTTGTTTGACGAAAAGTTTGAGTCATTTGCATCGTTAGTAGAGGGAAAGATCCAAGACATCGTCTCGGAAAAACTGCTGGAGTATGAAAAGAAAACCCGAGACATGTGGTTAGCAGAATTCTCTGCTAACATCTCCGTTAATAATAATTCCATAATTATCGACGGAGTCACCAATTGGTTTAACGACAATGTTAATGTTGACGACGCTGCTGCACGTGGTCAAACACCAGTCAGTGAAACCCCTGCCAAGAGAACCTCGCTAGGTAAACCCCCTCCACAAAATAATCCGGAAACATGCCCTCTTCGGAGCAACAAACCTAATCTTTCGGTGGACGACATTGTTTCACATTATGGTCACCCCTCATTCACAGTTGAGCCATCTGTTGTGCGTCCAAGTTCACATCAAACTGGATGTGATGATGTTGTTAACCGCGATGGTGGTCGAGAAGAAGAGGTATGTCGCCAATTATTTAACTATGTTATCGTGAAATATCTTATTTGGGTTAACTATGTTATCAATGAGATAGCCCTAGTCTCAGATTGAGTGCACCAGCGAGAGATGATTTTTTTATCGGACTGTGTACTACATATTTCAGTAACTTAGCAGATCACCATTTTGTTAGCCACCTCTGTGTAAATCATTTGTAACTGTTAAATATAGCACCTCATCGATAACATGTTTGTAGAACCTGGAAAAGCGTACGTTTCCAAAAGTTGGGGACAACCGGCGGGAATAGACTTTTGCCGACACCGTTATGGTAATTAAACACTGCACACATATACTTTGCCCATATGGTCTTCTTTTCGTATTGATTATTTACTAGTTCTCTAAGTCAATGTTTCCATTGCAGGAAGAACAAGGCGAACAGAATTCCACTTTCAATGTGGCCGATGGGCCCAACAACGACAATACAGTAATTAGGTTATCGCGTTACTACCTTGAACTTTATTAGGTTTAATGTAACGCCCCCATCCCGCGATAGGATTGCCGGGACGAATCATGGCTAAGGATCGAGCTGAATAGCCGGGAAAAGTTAAGGTAATCTAAGCCATGGTCCAAAAACATCGGCTAAGTCTAATGGTCGGAGATTTAGCCGGATAAAAGATGGAAAAGACCGAGGGAATGCGGGAAGAAGCTCAACACGTTATAGTCGAGCTAAAATGAGCTAGATGGTGGAGCTAGTTCAGCTGGATCAGTTCACAGGTAGCTCAGTTCAGCTAAGCTAAGTGTTGGACAGTTGGGTCCAGTTGACCAGCTGGTAAGCTAGCTGGCCGACTAAGACGATAGCTGAGTGACGAAAGCTAAGTAGTCTCGGCTAAAAAGGATCTCGCATATACCAAGCATGCGGGACGGTTGAGAACGGTTTATAGCCGAAGGGACGCCAAGCCCAATCGGCTAAAAGTCGCGTCTGTTCGTTTGGATGGACGGTTTTGGGGAGTTTTCGACAAAGGGTTCTATAAATAAGACCCTTAGTCTAATTCTCTCGGCTACGCACACAAAGAGGGATTTTTTTAGCCGATAAAACTAAGGATTTCCGAGAGAGAATAAAAGGTAGCCGAGAGAGTTTAAAGGCGATCGGAAGGAGAAGGGAAGTTAGCCGAGAGACCTTATGATCGGAAGGGAAAAAGGGGAAAGTTAGCCGAAGAAAGAGGAGTCCCAAAACGATCGCGAAGATCGTATCAAGGGGGATTCACATCGCGGGATTAAGGGATCAAGGGGGACAAGTGCCTCGGTCTAATCGCGTGGCAAGGTGAGTGCATTACCGGCAGCTTAGTTCGGATCTAGACTATCGGTTCACTGGGGAAGTCTTATGATCGTTCTATACGCACGCGGGATCTATTTTAATCGCACACTTGATATAAATGTTCATAAATCCGCTTACGGCCTTGGTTACATAATCACGGCCGAATATTCATAATAACTTACACGGGATTGATAATTAGCCGAGGGGGAAATTAACCGTGGGTTGTAGGCGAATGACTTGGGGATCGGGGAGAATCCACCAAGGCTCGGCTAAACCTGAAAATAGGGGAATCGGGCTCGGCTAAGATAACTTTTCCGGGGGAAAAACGTGATACGTGGGGGAAACGTTGCATGACTTAGACGATAACATGCATACAATTATTAACCGCATTCACTAAGTGAATTATCGAATAACTTATGCATCTTTGGCTTTCAGGTAACGATGAGACTTCCGAGAAGAAGTGGGTTTAGACGCGCGATACGTTTTAGCCGGGGAAGATGGGTGGTGTTGGTCTGGTTTGTTAGGATCGATTAACATTGTAATAGCTTATATGAAAACTCTAAGATGTATCGAATCCTTACCGTATTAATAAAATAGCCAGACCGTTTCTATTATAATACGTTTAGACTATATTATATGAATCTCAGAATATATTATATCGAATTGAATATCGTTAAGGAATGCGCCCTAAAAACGGACTGAATGGCTCTGATGCACTTAGTGATCCGAACGGGAATAACCTCCGCGGGCTTAGAATCCGGGATGGGGTGTTTCAAGTTGGTATCAAAGCATGCTTGCTCCTAGGACGGTTAGGTGTCGGGTTTTGGGAACACCACTCATCGGCTAAAGGAGTCTCGCGCTAGGATTGTTGCTTAAACTTGTTTGAGAATCGCGGTGAAGTATCGTATACTAACGTGGTTGATTCTGCATATGGGTAAAGGCACCAAGACGGGAAAAAGTAAGAAAGACAAGGGACCGGCCGATGGAAGTCAAGCCGATGCTGAAGTGGGGAACCAAACGTTCCTTGATCCAATCGGACGTGTGGATGGGGACAAGGAGACGGGTAATGAGATCCCGACTGTGCATGGCAAGACTACGGTCGTTAATCAGGGGGATAAGGATCCGGCCGTGAATCTGGAGGGTATTACGGAATCATCTACCGCAGTGCGTCCCTCGGCATTGAGGGATGGCATGGGTGGTAGCAAGACGGCGGAATAAGGAAAACAAGTGGCTATTCCAATGGCTGCAGAGATGTGGAAAACAATGAAGACCGTGTTGGCACAGTTGGCGATCCTAACACAAACTGTCGCACCGCAGAAAATCCGACCGTTGGACAGTCAACAAGGATCCGCACGGCTGTGCCACTGGCGGGGGAAACGTGGGAGCGATTCCGGATGTTGTGGAGTTAGATTCCCCACCGGTGAGAACAACCCGGAAAGTGGACTATCTAAGCATCCTGGAACATGTATCCCGACTGGGAACAAGGCATTTCAAGGGCAGTCCTGATCCGATAGAGGCGGATGAATGGAGGAGTCGCCTTGTTAGGAACTTTCAATCCACGCGTTGTCCGGAGGATTACAAGAAAGATATCGCGGTCCACTTCCTAGAAAGAGACGCGCACACCTGGTGGATTGTGGTTGAAAAACGCGCATGGGGTGTGGACACCTTTGCGGAGTTTGAAACTGAATTCAACCAGAAATACTTTCCCTCGAAAATGTGGGATAAACTTGAGAAGAAGTTCATGAAACTCGTCCAAGGGGATCGGACAGTCCGCCAATACGAGGAGGAGTATAATCGCCTTCGGCGATACGTGGGAAGAGAACTTTTGGAGGAGAAGTTGCAAGTCCGCCGGTTCCTCCAGGGACTAAGGGGGGAACTCCGAACGCACTGCTCCGTCCGACTGTTTGACTCTGTTGCCGAAGTGGTGGAAAGGGCCTTGATGGTGGAATCCAGCATTGAGGAGGAACTCCGTGGGAAGGCACCACACCGTCCTACCTTGGCAAGTAAGATCGTAGATAACCGCTAGAGGAAATTCGATCAGGTGGAGGGAAACAACCCGTCCTTGGCCAAGCGCGGGGAATGTGCTACGTACGGAAAAAGGCACGGGGGCGTGTGCTGGAAGGGATCCGGAACATGCGATAAGTGCGGAAGTAAGGATCACAAAATCCAAAACTGTCCGCGGAATGATCAAGGATTGTTAAGGAGAAATAACGTAAGGAAATCTTGCTACTACTGCGGGAAGGCTGGGCATTTCACGAGAGAATGTCCCAAGCTGCAGGTAGAAATGCAGATGGACCAAAGGGAGAACCGCGGGAGAGTGGACTCGCAGCAAGCCAAAAGGCAGACTGTGGCACCTCGTGTTTTCGAACTTTCCAAGGAAGGTGGCGAGACATGAAGTTTCAGTGCGATCACTGGTACGCTTCTAGTCCATGCTATTTAAATACGAGCATTTGCATTGCATTGCATCGGGGAAAAGGGAATGTACTCAGCATTCGGGGATGAATGTGTAGGGACCTTGGATATTGGTGGTGTAACCACGCATGCCTTATTTGATTCCGGGGCTACGCATAGTTTCGTGAGCCTGGAAATGCTGGGAAAAGGCAGGTTCCGAAGAGAACCGGGAAAAGACTATGGAGTAGTCAATGTTGCGGGCGGTCAGGTCATGTTCTCGTTAGGAACAGTCTGTGACGTCCCAGTGATGATTGGAGGGATAAGCCTACCAATCGATTTAGTCATAGTTCAACTCAAGAATCATGAAGTGATTTTGGGAATGGATTGGCTAGGAAAATATAAAGCAACGCTAGACTATCACCGGGGAAGAGTGCGGTTTGAGCGGGACAAAGGGACGTTAGAATTCTAAGGAATTCGACCGACCTCGGGGAGCTTGGTGGTCTCGACAATCCAAGCCGGGAAGATGCTTGAGAAAGGCTGCGAGGCTTACCTAGCCACAATCACCACGGCAGAAGTGGGGGAAGGTGCTGAGATAAAGGACATTCCGGTGGCGAGAGAATTTACGTATGTGTTCCAAGCCTTAACAGGTTTACCACCTGATAGGTCGGATCCGTTCACAATAGAACTCGAACCCGGAACGGCTCCACTCTCGAAGGCACCATATCGTATGGCTCCGGCGGAAATGGCCGAGTTAAAGAAACAGTTGGAAGAACTGTTGGAAAAAAGATTTATCAGGCCGAGTAGTTCACCTTGGGGTGCACCACGGGAGCTTTAGGCTGTGCATCGATTATCGGGAATTGAACCGGGTGACTATTAAGAACAAGTACCCTTTACCACGGAAAGACGAATTGCTAGACCAGCTAAAGGGAGCAACCTGGTTCTCAAAAGTGGACTTGGCTTCGGGATATCATCAGATTCCCATAGAGCCTTCGGATGTACAGAAAATGGTATTCCGAACCCAATACGGCCACATTGAATTTGTGGTCATGCCATTTGTCTTAGCGAATGCACCTGCGGCCTTTATGAAAATGATGGATGGGATATTCCGTGATTGTTTGGACGAGTATGTTATCATCTTCATAGACGATACACTTGTCTACTCAAAAGACCGGGAATCACATCAAGATCATTTGCGAGCAGTATTGCAACGGCTAAGGGACCAAAGGTTATACGCCAAGTTAAGCAAATGTAGCTTTTGGCAAAGGAGCATCGGGTTCTTGGGACACATTGTGTCAGATCAAGGAGTTTCGGTGGATCCAGGGAAGATCAAAGCCATAGAAGAATGGCCAAAACCAAGGAACGCTTCCGAGATAAAGAGTTTTCTCGGGTTAGCGGGATACTACCGGAAGTTTGTGAACGGGTTTTCGAGATTGGCCCAGCCAATGACTCGGTTAACTGGCAAGGATGTGTAGTTCACATGGACGGAGGAATGTGAGAAGAGTTTCTCCGGGTTAAAGAACATGCTCACGAGTGCACCAGTCTTGGCCTAACCGGAAACGGATGAGCCATATGTCGTCTATACGGACGCATCAATAACTGGAATTGGGTGTGTTTTGATGCAAAAAGAAAAGGTGATCGCATATGCTTCAAGGCAATTGCGTAAGCACGAAGGAAATTAACATACTCACGATTTAGAGATGGCAACGTTAGTATTTGCACTTAAGATATGGAGATCTTACCTTTACGGGGCAAAGGTGAAAATTGTCACCGACCATAAGAGTCTGAAGTACATCTTCACTCAGCCAGAACTAAACTTGAGGCAAAGGAGATGGATGGAACTTGTGGCGGACTATGACCTAGATATCGCCTACCATCCGGGAAAGGCAAATCTAGTCGCGGATGATATATCATGGTTTTTACCCTATTTAAATTGATTATTCGCAAAGAAATTTGGTTTAATTGATTTGTGAACATATCAAACTTGAAATTAAGGCTGATTTATTCTTAGGAATTTGCAAAGAAATTTGGGATTCTGAAGTTTAGATTTAGATAGTTTTCGCAACGACAGTTGGTTGATTATACTTAGGTGATTTGAGTTCGAGAACCGTGCTTAACCTGAACCCTGATTAGTTAGTTTATTTTGCATTCATTGATTTCCTGAGAAATATCCCTGAACCTATATTTTTCCCATTGAATACAACTCGTTTACTACTTTCTGTTTTCTGCTAAACCTGAATTGCTTAGCTTAGCTTGATACTATACAATTTATTGAGTGATTTATGTGAGTCCTTGTGTTCGACCCCTAACCATATTACAACTACTGCTTTAGTACTGTTAGGGTCTTAAATTGAGCATACCAATTTTGGCGCCGTTGCCGGGGATTCAATTTCACCATTAAATTTTAGCTGTCAAGTTTCGACTAAACCCATCTGTATCGATCGATACTACCTAGTATCGGTCGATACCGAGGCAATTTTCTTGTTGATATCGATCGATACCATCCAGTATCGGTCGATACTCATCGTGTCTTTGGTTACTTACGTTCTTGATCTTTGTGTTTCAGGTGCATGCCTAACCGTGAAACCAGAAGAAACAAGAGCACTCCGCTAGTCAATCTATCCTTAGAGAAGCTAGCACGTTTAGAACGCACAAACAGAAAGACCAAGCAAACATCAGGGATGAATAACCCAGTGGTTTTAAGAGCTGATGAAGCTGGGATTCTGAGAGACCAACAGGGTCACGTGTGCAATGAAGGAGGGCAGCGACTTGATGAAGCTGGAAACGTCGTTG
>PKML01071561.1:319153-343831 GCA_002933935.1 Eutrema yunnanense | reverse complement strand
AACTCGAAATCGCCTAAGCATCGATCGATACCCCATTGGTATCGATCGACACAGATCGCGATTGATTGGTTCGTCAAGTCGATTTAAACCTGGTATCGATCGATACCAGGCTGTGTGTCGATCGACACTCGATGTTCCAGCAAGGTAACTTCGTGTTTCTCTTCGTTTCTTCTATTCTTTTGTCTTCTTTTACCTACTCTAGGCTAGATAACACTGGGGACAGTGTTGTTCAAGTCTGGGGGAGGTGTCTGCTTACATTGTGTTTATTTTTCTTAGAGTCAGTCGTTTTATCGAGTCAAAATTATTTTTATTGAGTCAAAACTTGTTGGAGATAATGATCATGTGCTTGAACCTATTGATTTGATTTTGTTTTTGAGTGCACAGTGTTACAGGATCAGTTCTAGATCGACTAATGAAAAATCCAAGGACTGACCAGTTGACTAGAAAACATCCATGTCTCCAGCAGAGTTCTTCTGAAACTTGAGCCAAATTTCTGCACTTCATCAATGTGGTTAGTGTTTTTAGAGCTTGATTCATCATCTATATCTGATAAAAGAACCCATGTGTTTAGAACAATAGTATCTTTCTCCCCTGTTATAAGTTGATAAATAAGAGCATAAAAGATTGAAATGATTTTCTTCTGAGTAGAGAGTTAGGAAAATTTCCAGCGATCTCATTATTCTACTTAAAAGGAAATGATCACACAAATGATTGGAAGCGAGGCTAGGATTTTCCTATGATGCCATTATTCGCCTACATCCTTTGATACATAGAGAGGGAATTTGGTGGCAAATACAATCAATACTCGCGTCTCATACCTTGATGTGTATATGCAAAGCTGAAAATAAAAAAATGGAACATAATAAGAAATAAGTCTGGGGGAGAGAAATTGATACAAAAAGTGTGAAAAGGGTGGTTCCTTGTCATGATATTGTCTGGTAAAGAATCTAGAAGGTTCTTGAACATTAACTGCAGCGATGTAACTGGCGATGAAGGTTTTACTTGAACAAAGCTGTGGGATAATGTATGGAGTCTGGAAAAGCTGCGAATGTCTACGGAGAAGTACATGGTGGTTAGATCGAAATCTGGTTAGGTGACATTTGGGTACTTGGAAAGAAGGTCATTTCGATGGTTCATGAACAGGTGAGTCTCCGCGTTTTCAAACTTCTTTTTCTGATTTAGACTTCTATTTGCTTGAGGGCAAGCAAAGTCTAAGTCTGAGGGAGTTGATATATCATGGTTTTTACCCTATTTAAGCCATGATATAAGTCCTTTTTATAGATTCTTTATAGTATTTTGGAGTCTTTTTGAGTCCTTTACAGGTCTTAGCACGTTTGGAGCATTATTGGAATTATTGGAGCTTTCTGGAGTAGTTTGGAGCAGAAGCTGAAGTCGTGTTGCTGAGTACCTGATTTCACGGCAAGCAGGTATCGATCGATACTCATCGCAGCAAGACACGACCCGCGAGTTTTCCAAGACTTGAAGAATTGCAAAAGTGCCCAGAAGTCTTTAATAATTACAAGAAGACCCCAAGTCGTGTTTTAGGTTATAAATAGGAGTTTTCAGCCATCTGTTTAGGCTATGCTTTATTTTACCAGAGTTTAAGAGAGATTTTGGTGAGAGATACAAGTCTGATTTCCCTTCGTCCGAGATCAGATCTCAAAACCTTGTTTCTCTTTCTGATTTTATATAGAGTATTTATTCAAACATGTTTATTAATTTAATCTCCATGTCTGAGTAGATCTCTTGTTAGGTTTGGGGATTCTCATTAGGGATTTCTTTGAATGCTAGGTTGATTAGTTATTTAGGGTTCATAATCTGAATTAGTTCTTCACCTTAGGTTGTTCTCAAAGCTAATTCTAGATTGATCACCTAGAACTTAGATCTTAGGATAATTGATTAGGCACGACAGTGCAATTAATTACCTGATAGAACTAAGGTGAGCAAATTGATTATTCGCAAAGAAATTTGGTTTAATTGATTTGTGAACATATCAAACTTGAAATTAAGGCTGATTTATTCTTAGGGATTTGCAAAGAAATTTGGGATTCTGAAGTTTAGATTTAGATAGTTTTCGCAACGACAGTTGGTTGATTATACTTAGGTGATTTGAGTTCGAGAACCGTGCTTAACCTGAACCCTGATTAGTTAGTTTATTTTGCATTCATTGATTTCCTGAGATATATCCCTGAACCTATCTTTTTCCCATTGAATACAACTCGTTTACTACTTTCTGTTTTCTGCTAAACCTGAATTGCTTAGCTTAGCTTGATACTATACAATTTATTGAGTGATCTCTGTGAGTCTTTGTGTTCGACCCCTAACCATATTACAACTACTGTTTTAGTACTGTTAGGGTATTAAATTGAGCATATCAGCGGACGCCTTGAGTAGGCGAAGATCCGAAGTGACCGCAGGAAGAGACGTCCAGATGATGGCAAACATGATCGGGACATTGCACCTAAGAGCCTTGTCCACGAACTTGGAGCCATTGGGCTTAGGAGCGGCAGACCAAGCCGACTTGCTTACCCGAATTCGGATCGCTCAAGGAAGCGACGAAGTTCTAAACAAGGCAGTTCAAAATGATAAGGCTGAGTACCATACCTCAAATAATGGCACGATAGTGATCAATGGGTGGGTCTGTGTGCCGGGAGTCAAGGAACTAAAGGAGGAAATACTAAGGGAGGGGCATCAGTCCAAGTTCTCGATTCATCCAGGGAAAAACAAAATGTGTCGTGATATAAAACGGTACTACCATTGGGCCGGGATGAAAAGATCAATGGCAGAATGGGTGGCGAAGTGTCCTACATGCCAATTGATCAAGGCAGAACATCAGGTTCCGAGTGGTTTGCTACAAAGCTTACCTATTCCGGAATGGAAATGGGATCATATAACGATGGACTTCATGACCGGATTACCATGATCAAAGTCGGGGAAGAATGTGGCTTGGGTAGTGGTAGATCGATTAACCAAATCGGCCCACTTCATCGCGATCAAGAAGACCGACGGGGTGGAGCAAATCGTGGCCAAGTATCTCGACGAGATTGTCCGATTACATGGAGTGCCAGCAAGTATAGTCTCAGATAGGAATTCCCGGTTCACATCACACTCCTGGAAGGCTTTCCAAAAAGCCTTAGGAACAAGGGTGAATATGAGCACGACATACCATCCGCAGACTGATGAGAAATCAGAACGGACAATACAAACACTCGAGGATATGTTGCGGGCTTGCGTACTAGATTGGGGAGGTAATTGGGAAAGGTATTTACCTTTAGCCGAATTTGCATACAATAACAGTTTTCAAGCTAGTATCAAGATGTCGCCATACGAATCGCTTTATGGACGGCCTTGTCGGACACCGTTATGCTGGACCCAAGTGGGGGGAGCGTAGCATGATGGGTCCGGACATAGTTGAAGAAACCACGAAAAGGATTAACTTCATAAGGGTGAAAATGAAAGAAGCCCAAGATAGACAGAAAAGCAATGCGAACATACGTCGGAAAGACAGAGTTTGCGGTGAATGATGTAGTCTATCTAAAGATGATCACGTTCAAAGGGCGGGCTAGAACTTCCAACAACGACAAGTTAAATCTGAGGTACCTAGGGCTTTTCCGAGTTGCGGAACGTGTTGGGGCAGTCGCATATAAACTAGACTTGCCTCCGGATATGGATGCGTTTCACAACGTGTTCCATGTATCCCAACTACGTAAGTGCCTTACAAATAAAGTCAAAGTCTTAAATGAAGTACCTTCGGATCTAAGAGAAAACTTGACAGTAGAAGCAAGACCTGTCGAAGTACTTGATCGGATGGGAAAAGCCACAAGGAAAAGAATAATTCCGATGGTTAAATTTGCTTGGGAAAGTAATGGTTCGCGTGAAATAACTTGGGAAACAGAGAATCGGATGAAAGCTGATTTTCCTAAGTGGTACGAGGAGTGGAACAAGGATCTAGCACTTGGCCCGGATTCGAGGACGAATCCCTTTCAAGTGGGGGAGACTTGTAACGCCCCCATCCCGCGATAGGATTGCCGGGACGGATCATGGCTAAGGATCGAGCTGAATAGCCGGGAAAAGTTAAGGTAATCCTAGCCATGGTCCAAAAACATCGGCTAAGTCTTATGGTCGGAGATTTAGCCGGATAAAAGATGGAAAAGACCGAGGGAATGAGGGAAGAAGCTCAACACGTTATAGACGAGCTAAAACGAGCTAGATGGTGGAGCTAGTTCAGCTGGATCAGTTCAGCTAAGCTAAGTGTTGGACAGTTGGGTCCAGTTGACCAGCTGGTAAGCTAGCTGGCCGGCTAAGACGATAGCTGAGTGAAGAAAGCTAAGTAGTCTCGGCTAAAAAGGATCTCGCATATACCAAGCATGCGGGACGGTTGAGAACGGTTTATAGCCGAAGGGACGCCAAGCCCAATCGGCTAAAAGTCGCGTCTGTTCGTTTGGATGGGCGGTTTTTGGGAGTTTCGACCAAGGGTTCTATAAATAAGACCCTTAGTCTAATTCTCTCGGCTACGCACACAAAGAGGGATTTTTTTTAACCGATAAAACTAAGGATTCCTGAGAGAGAATAAAAGTTAGCCGAGAGAGTTTAAAGGCGATCGGAAGGAGAAGGGAAGTTAGCCGAGAGACCTTACGATCGGAAGGGAAAAAGGGGGAAAGTTAGCCGATGGAAGAGGAGTCCCAGAACGATCGCAGAGATAGTATCAAGGGGGATTCACATCACGGGATTAAGGGATCAAGGCGGACAAGTGCCTCGGTCTAATCGCGTGGCAAGGTGAGTGCATTACCGGCGGCTTAGTTCAGATATAGACTATCGGTTCACCGGGGAAGTCTTATGATCGTTCTATACGCACGTGGGATCTATTTTAATCGCACACTTGATATAAATGTTCATAAATCGGCTTACGGCCTTGGTTACATAATCACGGCCGAATATTCATAATAACTTACACGGGATTGATAATTAGCCGAGGGGGAAATTAACCGTGGGTTATAGGTGAGTGACTTGGGGATCGGGGAGAATCCACCAAGGCTCGGCTAAAACTGAAAACGGGGGAATCAGGCTCGACTAAGATAACTTTCCATGGGGAAAAACGTGATACGTGGGGGAAACGTTGCATGACTTAGACGATAGCATGCATACAATTATTAACCGCATTCACTAAGTGAATTATCGAATTACTTATGCCTCTTTGGCTTTCAGGTAACGATGAGACTTCCGAGAAAAAGTGGGCTTAGGCGCGCGATACGTTTTAGCCGGGGAAGATGGGTGGTGTTGGTCTGGTTTGTTAGGATCGATTAACATTGTAATAGCTTATATGCAAACTCTAAGATGTATCGAATCCTTACCGTATTAATAAAATAGCCAGACCATTTCTATTATAATACGTTTAGACTCTATTATATGAATCTTAGAATATATTATATCGAATTGAATATCGTTAAGGAATGGGCCCTAAAAACGGAATGAATGGCTCGGATGCACTTAGTGATCCGAACGGGAACAACCTCCGCGGGCTTAGAATCCGAGATGGGTTGTTTCAGTTAACCTCATACAGCGAGTAATGTATAATCTAACAATTGTTATGTTAACATTACAATTGCTATCGTTAATAAAGTTAACGTACATCCCAATAACATTTGTTAACATAATTACCGATTGTTATTTATTATTTTCGTTAAATCGTTTACTTGTTAAACTTATGTATTTATTTCAGGGGGGCGGTGACAATCTGTCTGTAGAAGCGGAGAAGTATGTTACTGAAGAGGCACTTCACGATGGAAGAAATTCAGAAGGCATGTAGGAAGATTTTGCGGAAGAAATCCCGGAATGCCCACGGAAAAGCAAACGTGTAAAGGTTGCGTCAAAAATAATTGACGGCCGTTATGTATGTCAGCAGATGACAAAGGTTAGATGTGGGCGAGACCCGCCCGAAGATGAAGAAGTTGATGGGTTCAATGTTCGTTATCAGAATGCGCTAAAGTCCTTAAAAAGGTTATGCATCTACGCTCTATAACATGTATGTTACTCCAGCTTCTAAAAGTATATGGGGGATGTGTTTGGTAAATAACTCAGTTAACCGTTTCTACAGTTCTATAACTGTTGGAGGGGCAACTGTGTTGACAGCCAAAGACGTTACCGACATTCTTGGCAGGCAAAAATATATGCCAGCTAAGGTAATTACTAACTACGTTAGTGCGTTACTGTGTTATCATTATGTATCAGTACCACCTTGTAAATAACGTTCTGCATCGTCTGTTATAGGTGATGGATGCCCTTTCCAAGCTCAGCAAGCACATGTTGAGAATAGATACTCGCAAACCACGCGTCGAAGTCCTCGATTGCAAGTTCGTTTCCCTCATAACAAGGGCGTTCCCAAAATTTTACAACTGTGTTAACCGTGGAGATTTCTAGTTCCCTAAGGCGGTTATCAAGAGGCTGCATGTTTCTGGCGAGACTGATAGTGTGGAATTATTTACGGAGGCCGATTACTTATACCTTCCATTTAATTTGGATACCAAGCACTGGGTTTTCCTGGCGGTTCATCTTCCCTCCCGTAAGATTGAAGTGCTTGACTGCAACACCCACCTTAGGAAAAAATTGAGTATGGTAAGAGAGGTAGGTCCAATTGCTATAATGATGCCTTATCTCCTCATACAGATTGCATCCAACGAAATGATGGTGAAAATGGCGACAACTCAGTTCTCTATTGAACAACCATTTGGCATCTCGCAGATCACATCGCCTTACGATGCAGGTCTTACATCTATTTCTCTTATGCTAGATCATGCAATTGGTGGATTGGATACGTGTAGAGAGTTTAATCTCTCAGGGTTGTCGATGCAGGCGAATAAACTTATCATGGTTCTTATCGAGACATACCGTGATTGACCTTTCTTACCAATTCCCTAATGTCCTTGTTTTTATTTTCCTCTATGGTCGGGGACGGAGTACCCAAACATGTTATCTATTTTTATTAAGTTAGCACTACGTTTTCAACTTTTTTCGTTGCACTTTATATGTAAGGCTTCCCTAATATTTGGCATGTTAAACAAGTTAAGTGAAGGAACTGTTTCTATAAGATTCCAATAGTTGGATACGGTAACCAAATTACCGGCCTCCCGATGTTACTTGGTAACATCATTATCACATAATACATATACCGATGTAACATGTTAACAATTATCTGATGATACATTTTCTATTTCATTGACTCCAACTATGAATGTAACAAATCAATTCTAATATCATTATCAGATAATTGTGAAACTACTAACATTGTTATCGAATAATACATTTTGAGAACTGGTGTTAAACTTCTAAACAACACTATCCGATAACGTCGTTATCATACAACACTGTTATCACCAATGGTAATTGTTATCATCATTATCCGATAACACTGCCTTATGAAGATAATTATTCGACATATCTACTATTATTAGCGGTCACAACATTGCATAAGTCTGATACATATCCGAAGCGATTACGTTTAGCGATCACGATATATACATCACAAAAGGGACATCACAATGTTATTTGGTAACATCATTATCTGATAACACATTATCATACAACACAGTTATCGCCAATGATATTTGTTTGCATCATCATCCGAGATCAATGTCCTCCGGAGATATTTGTTCGACATAGTTAGTATTATTAAAACACAGCCTTGTATTCATGTCTCTTACATATCCGAAGCAAGTACGTTTACCGGTCACGATAAATAAAACCAAAAAGGACGGTACATAAGTGTTAACCAAAGCTGATTACGTTTAGCGGTCACTATATTTACATCACAGAAGGGACATTTGACAATGTTATTTGTTAACATCATTACCCGATAACACATTGGCATACAACACAGTTATCACCATTATTATTTGTTAGCATCATTATCCGATAACACTCACTTACGGAGATATTGCGTCTAGATATTTATTACTATTAAACACGGCTTTGCATTCATGTCTGATACATATCCGATGCAATTACGTTTAGCGGTCACGAAAAATACATTGAAAAAGGACGTTACATAGGTGTTAACCTAAGCCGATTACGTGTAGCGTTCATGCTATATACATCAAAAAGATGCTACTTAGGTGGTAACGAAAGCCGAATACGTGTAGCGGTCACGCTATATACAACAAAAAGGACGCTACTTAGGCGTTAACCAAAGCCTAATACATATAGATGTCACGATATATATATAAAAAATGACGCTACTTATCTTATAACCATCGTTTCACCATTTGATGTCGCAATATATGGCCCATGTGGAAGAAATTGCATTACTTACCACCATTTCACCCAGCATAACTGTAATTATCATAACAATCATGTTTATACTGAATTACCGGGAGTGGGACCTTGCAAGTGGAGCGGTTATGACCGCGCCCTCGGCAACTTGTGCATTTTCTCCGAGACACACGCTATAAACCGAGTTAACAAATATATAGATAATCCAATTGACTATTACCAATAATAAAGTGGATAACAAATATTTACTAACCTTAAACTCCCCTCGGGAAAGGAACCACTATTTCTGCGGCCTCCCAGGTGTCCGTCGCACGGTAGGAGGTGCCAATTTGCCACCTCCCACATCGGCCAGAGAAGGGGCTAAAAAATCCATATCCGGCACTGACATTATTACCCCTACGTACGCCATTTTATGATACTCGGTTGTGTAGTGAATACCCACCAAACTATCTACTCGAATCCCTTCTCTGATAGCTGGTGCGATGGCATGGAAACAAGGAATCTGGAGTAGTTGAAACTCTCAACAAGTGCATGATTCCTCCCAAAGATGTACTGCATAGGCTACATCTAACGCATCACGAACCTCGTACATGCCATCCCCTATAATGTTAAACGTGTTAGCGACCAACTAACAAATCGGAAAAAATAGTGTTAGCATTACCGATGTAGAGATTGTCTGATAATGATGTTAGATGTAGAGATTTACCAATCTTCATTACGAAATATCCCGAGGACTTCTGGAAACTTTCAATCAACATCTCTTGTACTTTAGGAGTTACAACGTCCGTATCAGTTGCAACACATTCCATACGTATTGCAAACCAACTAACCAACGTAGTACGTATGGTCTCCAGGATTGAGATTGTTGGGTAATCGCGGCACATCGTCATGACTTTGTTCAACGACTCTGAAATATTACTTGTCATTACGTTGTAACGCTCCCCTACAAAATGAGATCTAGTCCAATGCTCGAATCCAATCCCTTGTAGATAGTCGGCGCAATGTTCGTCAATTGATTTGATTTCCGCAAACACCCTATCGAACTCACTCAACCGGAAAGCGCGAGCTGCTAGCGAAACAAGGTAGCTTAGATGGGCTGACTTAAATATGGTGATAATGTTCCTCTGTAGATGGACAATGCACGCCGGCTGACTTAAATATGGTGATAATGTTCCTCTGTAGATGGACAATGCACGCCCCGTGAGACGACATTGGATACACATGCATGTTTCCAAGTTATGTCCTGTTAGCGCTGTACAATTGCAGTTAGCTTGCGTAAAAACCACTCCCAGGAATCATCATTCTCGCTGTTGACTATCGCAAACCCCAATGGAAAAACTTGAAAATTACCGTCTTGCGCACTTGCAACGATTAGGCAACCACCGTAACGGCCACTTAAATGTGTTCCGTCGATAACGATAACTTTTTTCATGTACTGATAGCCACGTGCGCGAGCATCCAGCGAGAAGAACAAGTATTTGAAACGTTCGACCCTGGTAGAACTGATTTCTGTCTCGAGGCCAACCACCGAGTTCAAGTTAGTTAAGAGTAGTTTGTTAAAGTACGGTTGGATCCGCGCGAAATTCTCAAAGGCGTATCCCATTGCGTTGTCCATTGCGATTTCTCGTGCCCCCAAGCCTTCCAATAGTTAACGTGTAGGCTGTATTCTTCTCGTAGCAATCGCCGCAAATCACATGCCCTCGGACGACTCCCGCTCAGTCCATACCGTAAACGCACCATATCTCCTATCACTGTTGTGGATGCTACACGGTGAAAATCTCCACGGGCGTCCACACTGCAAGTGTGTTGCTTTGTAACACTCTTTACTTCGTAACGTTAAATATTCTCTATTTTTACTGAGAAAACCCTCCACGGGCAGCTGGATCCAACACACACGACGATAACATTTCCCGGGGCTGACCGTACATTTTTGAAGTGAAACTTCCGGTTAATCGCATGTATCGCTAGCTTCATCTTGCACTATGTCTCTGTCTTAAATATGCGGCCGACAAAGATATCGTCCCCCTCGTAATCCACATCCCGGATTGCACGTGCTAGCTCATCTAGTATCGACAGATTTGTTAAAATTGTTAGCGCCTTTGTTATCGGAATGTTTTGCTTCCTAATAATTAACATTTTATTATAGCGTCTTTGTTAACGAAGTTACCTTCTCCTACGGGGTCATCGAAGTAAGGTGGTGCATCTCTCTCATGTAAGGCTTGATCCACCCTTGTGTCTGAAGCATGTACTGCTGGATAACCCTCGAGGATTAGATTCCGCAGTGCATGGAGAGATGGATAATTAACCCCCACATAATAAACCGGATAGGTAACAACAACCTCCAAACGTGAACATGATCCCCTTTCAGGAATTAGAACATGTTCAAAGGACCTTTCCCTTGTCCAAAGGACCAAGCTGTGGTGTAGAAGCTAAAGTTTCGGTTTGGATCTGTATCGCGGCCGTACCTCGATCGTCCGGTAGTGGATTTGCGTTCATCCGTCTCACCATATCCTCACCTGTTTAAAAATTAGGTCCGATTTATTTTTTAACCTGTGAAGGAAATCAAAATACGTTGTTGTACTTATGTGTTTTTGTACCTATCAGAGATATCCACATTTCTGACTCTTCCCGGGTATCTGACATCACTTCCTGCGAGAAATTGTAGCTACTAGAAGACGGTGGGATGGAAGTTGACGATGAGGACGAGCTAACAGACATTACAATCGGCTGAGTTGGCATAATTTCTACATTATTTTCAGCTTCCACGTAAGCCCCTGCAAGTGTTAGTTGTAATCTCTATTCTCCAGGTACCGATGGACGCGGCTTCAAAGCCTGGATCGACCTCCATACGCCTCACCTCAGATGTAAGGGGAGTAACATAATGTGTCCGTCCTTGAAAATGGCCCAGGGCATGTGTCCGTCCTTGAAAATGGCCCAGGGCATGTGTCCATCCTTGAAAATGGCCCATTGCCACCATGAAAAAATCGCCAAAGTTCCATAAGATTACACGGTAAATCAATGCCGCTGCTACCGCCCCTACGTATCTGCCTCCCATTGTCGTCGGGTTTTCGTGTATGGGAACTGTTTGGGAAAGCATAACAATAGTTAGCGGATATTAAAAACGGAAAGGGTGATATTAACTCTAGCTTACTGGGCGTCAAATGATATAAAAATACCCATGTTTTTGCTTGTCGATGCCCCATCTAGTCCTACCAGGGAGATGTTAACCGAGTTAGAGTTTAACTGAGTTCGAGGTACAATCGCTAACTCAGTCGTGTGATGGGTAACATCGTTATCATGGAAGTCAAAAACACTGCAGTAAGTGTTACCGATCTGTCCAAGTAATGTGTCCTTAACCTTAACTCGCAGAAACACTTCGTCTAGATCCACCTTGATTGCTAAGAACAAAGTCGTATCCTCGTCGTCCAAAATATCGATCGGTTGTGTTTTCGACCAATTTGGCCCCAACATCCAATGAGGCCAACGGTATGTTATTTCCATTCCTTGATGGGTCCTCAACCTTAGCTTCTTACGGATGGATTCTGTCATTTCCCGGAATGAGTCTCTCTCTTTCAAAACAACAGAAGACATAAACCCCTCTAAGTCTACATGATGCTCCCACCTACCGTAATCTTTTTTCCTCCACTCGCCTCGAATAATACGCACTGTTACAGACATCCATGCACTACCTGCAACAGAAATAGCATTACTTAACAGCATCCCAAGATCATCGGTAACAACTAAATATACACAGATAACTTTGATTATGACTGCACGTCACTTGATCTATCTGAGTATTTGATGATTGGGTACTTTATTACCTTAATTGTCCTCTTCTACAACAGAATATGGTTACTAACCAACTCCCACAGACGCCGGATAGCAGTTATTACAGCTGAAGAACAAAGATTTCCGTTTTAAATTCGCAGAGCTATTTTTTTTTGTTTGCAGACCAAACTCTTCCTCTCATAAATACAGGGTTCAAATGTCTCTTTATTGGTAACTTAGGTTACCGATGTTTCTCTGCAATTATCCACCACACATTGTTTTCGATTTACAAAATCTAATTGCAGGCGGCGGACGATATCCCCTATATTTTATATATACCAAATCTTCACTTTTCTATATCATTTAATGCTCTTGTCNGTCGGGGGGGGGGGGGGAGTAACAAAATATCGCAAGTGTGAAAGCGGAATGACGTCATGCAAGTAGGGGTATAAACGTCTCAAATTGTGGACGTGGCTAACCTCATCTAATTTCCAACTATCTCATGAAAGAGACTTAAATAAGTAGTCAACTTATGGTTTTTAACCAAATCACCCATTTTTAATCAGCTTCTATGGATTTAGTTTTATCAAATTATATGTCGTGTAATTATAAGATATTCGATTTAAAAGTATTTAAAGTAACAAGTACTTATTTTAGTTTTACAAATTTTTGGATTCAAATATCTGTTTTGTAGTAAAAATAATTTGTTAAGATAATTAAATTAAATTTTATATGTTAAAAAATGTATTTTTTTTGCACTTTAGGCCTCCAAAATTATCGGGCCGGCACGGGACATTGTAACTGGTAAGAAAAATTTGTTATGTTACTAGAAACAAATTTCTATTATCAAAAATATTTCTCATTATGCTTGAAAATATGACTGAAAACAACATATATTATAAACCATATATTCTAAACAACCGTTTCAAACCTCGTTGATGCTCATAATTAAACTCTTAATAAAAAATTTTAACTCTAAATCCTAAACCCTAAACCATAAACACTAAAATTTCAACACTAAACCATAATCCTCTAATCTCTAACCCTAAACTCTAATCTCTAAACCATGTCTTAACCCTCGTTGATACTCATAAGAAAATTCTAAACAAATCTAAACTCAATTGCGTATGAATGTAAACACTAAATTATAAACTCCATAACCAACGAACAAAAACAGTAATTACACAGATAAACATATTCAAGTTTCTGGAAATTGCTAAAAAATTCGAGAAACTTTACCAAACTCAATACATATTTACATTAAACTCGCTCTAGTTACTAATGTACGGTAAATGAGAAAACGATTAATCCCAACATACTAAACACAAACCTGTGTTTTAATCCTTTTTGAAGTTCATAATTAAATCTCAAACCTGGATTTCTCATCTTATTTATGTTCATACGCGCAGATCTATATTAATAATTTGTTTTAATCTTTTTTTTGGCTTGTAACTTTTAAATTATCAAAAGGATAATGGGTTTACATAAATTTTCTTTTTATAAAAATGAATTTAATAAACCACGAGTCAGTGGTCGAGTGGTAAGTGGAGTGGTGGGTCCACCTGCAGAATGTGTTGAATGCACTCCCCCTGTGGTTCGATTCCCCCCCCCCCTCTGCATTCCTCGAAACTAAGGCTCCGAATGGAGAAAGCGGATTAGGCGTTGCGGATCAAGCGGTTCAAGCGGATCAGGCGGATCAAGTGCGGATCTGGCGGATCAAGTGCGGATCAAGCGGTCCAAAATATATTGTTGAATGGGAAAAGCGGTTCATAACATATATTTAAATTAAAATAAATATAAAAAATGTAATTATGATTATAAATATGTATATTATACATAAATAATATGAAAATAATACATTGAGTGAAAAAAAAAAAATGTTTTGTTATTTCAATTTTCCCATAACATATATGCAATCTGTACTCTGATATACACCATATGATTTCCCTCGGCCATCTCTGCTGCTTCAATGTCGCCTATATCAGTTTCAGATTCTGTGTTGTCAAACTCAATTTGTTCCATTATTTCTGCAAAATCTTCATCTGAAAAATTAAATTCTGATAAAATTATGAAGTCCCATTGTAGCCATCACCACTCTTTTCTGTACTTCAATATTATATCTAGGAAACTCTGAAAGAATCCTCCATTTTTTTTTCCAAACTCCAAATGTCCTCTCAATAACAGAACGTAATGTTGCATGCCATCGATTAAACAATTCTTGCTTATTTCGAGGAGGAGGACCATTGTTGAACTGCTGTATCGTGACAAGATCCTGGCGCTCCATTCCAAACATATGTGAACAACATATTGAAATCACACATTGTCATGATGTTGAACGATGTTCTACTGTGCCGACTCCAATACATTCCTTGTAATGCAGGCTTTACCTTTACGCATACATGAACTCCATCCATTGCTCCAACAAACCCACTAAAAAATGGCCAATATTTTGAATCCATTAGAAATCGGTCATAAATTCTGAGTAGTTCCTGTCTTCTTGGAGTTATGATTAAATCACAAGCAAGTAACTCAGTCGCTGTAAGCACTTCAAAGAATTTCCTTTTCACTGTTTCTTGAGTTCTTCCGAATCGCAATCCAACATCTCTTTGAACTTCATTGTGTCCACATATTCGTAGAAACATTGCCACACTTTCTTCAATGCTTACATTTAATGTTGGCCGTAAACCATAATTTGTTTCTAGGTTATCACATAATGTTCTAAAACAACCAAGTGACATTCTTAGTAGCTGAAGACAAGCAGCATGATCTTCTTGTAAGCGACGCCAAATATTCCTCCACCCCAAACCATTATCTGTTTGTACTGGTCCTCTTCCAAAATACCGATTGTAATAATTCAGTGATGGTTGAATTATATCATATATATGTATTACAATTTAATTATTTATACTCATACATTTACATTGATATACAATTAACTATAACTAATAACATGTATTATTATAGTTAAATGACATAATATGCAAAATTAAAATTATTTAAGTTGCATGTTAATAATATAAAAACTACTATACACATATTTGTTTTTGAAATGAAATATATATATCTAACATCAAATAACATGAAATATTTAGGATATATTTTTCGACTATTTTCCTTATTTTTTGTTGATAAATTTTATTATTAATAACAATAAATTCAATATTTTAATTTATGTTAATAGAAAAATAATATAAAAACTTACTATAGTTCTTACTATAGTTTGTACTTTGTTCCATTTTATTTAAATTAAATTTTATGATTTACACTAAATTATTTAACTAATCTAAATGACCAGGAAACTAAATATAATCATACAAATTTATAGAGTTTATTATAATATTATATTTTGCACATATTTAAAAATAATTATACAAATATTATTGAATTCTAACTATATTTATAAGTATAATCATTATGTTTATTATTAAATTTGTATGTATTATTGTTATTTGTTATAAAAACATATAGGTAATACAATGAAAAATTTAATCATACCTTGGGTGAATAGGTGACAAACTTTTTTTTTCCTTTTCCTCAAGAAGTTTTCACGTTTTTTTTTTGTGTATGTAGAATACTTGTAAACTCATATAGGAATATGCTTTTATAATGAAACTAAACCATTAATATATATTATCACTTGCTTTGGAACATGTGCCATAGTAAATTTGCGTGCCATATACCTCCTTACCCTTGGGTTTCATCCACACACGTTTCTTCCTTCTTTTTTCACTAAAAGACAAAAAAATTCACTATTTTGGCCCATCCACAATAATTTATGTAAACTACAAATTATGATGAATGGTAACTTCTGTGTGGTCCTTCTGCTTTTCTTGAAAAGCTCGGTTCCTCCTCTTATCCATTCAAGCCCTAAATCACTACCTTGTGGCCACCCGGTCATGTTATTAAAGCCAAGTCTTAGGCTTGCATGAAAAAGGATTCAGGGCCGAAGGGGGATTAGTCTGGGCCTCTCCATGGGTCTAGGATTACATCCGGATTTCAAAAAAACAAAATGTATTTAATATATGATGTGTCTTTTCGTACTTTATTGGGATTAGGTAGAGATTAAAGCCCATGGCTCATTAATCTCTACCTAATCACAATATACTTGTGTAACATGATTTATTTGGTCTTTAAATATAGATAATATATGAAAGTTTTAAACAAACATGATTATTTGTAAATAATATAGAATTGATTGACCGTAAATATTGAAGTGATTGACTATCACTTACATTTTCATTTTAATGGAGGTGGAAATAAGAGAAACAATTATTCAAGTTTCAAATAAAATATTAGGTTTACAATTTACAAGCAATGATTTGTTTTACTAAAAATGAATAAAAAATTTCTCATAAATAAATTAAATTATTATAAAACTTAAAAAACAAAAACTCGCGGGTCACACATTTTTTCTTATATAAAGTTGAATCTCACAGAGCTTACCCCTTATCAAGCCTTATGTGTTGGCTAAATTCCCATTATTGGAGTAATTAAATTCATAATTACATTCATTATTTTATCAAAATACATAATATAACACATTGTCTTGAATAAGAAAATTCTAAAACGGTTAAATCTGAATTTGTGTGACATGCAATCCATGAATAGATTTAAAATCAACAAAAGTTGATCAATTGTTAATTCTATTATTGATGTAATGGATTTACCCCTTATCAATAGCCTTATGTGTTGGCTAAATTTCCATCTTTTTCTCCAGTTATATATGGAAATCGTTTTCAAAAAAATAAAAGAAAAATAGACTTAGGAATCACAAACATATTGCACACATAAATAGGGTTAAAGTCATACATGAAACACTCCAAAATAATAACTTTACATGCAACAAAATAAAAAATTATTATGCAACTTTAAAATATAATTATCTTCCTTTTAAAAACCCCAACTAATTGCATAAAATTGAACACCAAAGAAAAAAAGAGGTAAAAATACGTATCATCCAATAAATAAACACATAGATGATCATAAATTAAATAAAAAACAAACAAAAAAACAAATACACATATCTTAAGATGATAGAGATAATTAAATTAACTACGAGACCAAATAAAATAAAATACCATTAGATTAAAAAAATTGTTTACCACGTCCGCGCGGATCACACCCTTTGTGATTGAAATTGAAAACGAAATCTCTCACCGGCGATGAGGGAAGATATCGGAGAAGACGAGAGTTTTAGAGGAGTGGGCAATGTTTTTTTACAGGATAATCATATTCACAAGAAGTCTCTCTCTCTCTCTTGAAATGTTTGGATCGACGCTCGATCCCATATTTCTTATACTTTTCCAAATCGGCCCATAATATATCATAAAATAGTCAACCAAATAAAAAAATCAAATTGTGGATCACCCACTAAACAAATACATAAATAAACATATAATTAAGAATGGAAAACAAAACTTAAGAATAAACAATCCACATTTCTTAAGCTAATAGAGACAAATCCATTAACAATCATACTAATAAAACTAAAATAATATTATACCAAATTTTTTATAAAAAAATTGTGTTCACGTCCGCACGTAGCGCGGATCACACACTAGTTTGTTTATAAGATTATAGATTTTATTAAGTAAAATAATAATAAAGCAATTGATTTTTACCTACTTAAGAATTTAATTTATTTAAAATACTAATATGTTTTCTCAACATGTTTGAGCTATATGCCATATGTATAGAAATAAGAATAAAAGAAGAATTATTTGACATTTTAGAAAACTAAAAAGCATTCTTTTAATATATGCTTATATCGTATATTTCAACATTTTCCCCCATTTTTCCTTAATATTTTTGTATAGTGTTCAGTTATGCTTTGTATTAAGGAAGGACACACGATAAGTATATGGTTTTATATATTTACATTGTATATTTATGTATGAATGATTGTTTTTATATTTATAAAACGTTTATCTGATAGATAAATACCCGGATTTTTTAAGTTGATATTTCACAGTAAACGTTTGATGAACTTTAACTAATGTTGAATAATTTTTTTAGATAATAGAAAAAGAGTAGTAAAGATTTGATGAATTTTAACTAACGTTAAGTATTTTTTTATTTATTGAGATAAGAGTAGAAAGAGTCTAGTATATTAGATGTGGTCTTCTATTTGATCTGATTCACTAATGTGTGTAGTAGCGAAGCTGGTGTGATTTTACAATGCATTGCAATAGATAATATTTTTTTTTTTTTTTCAGCAAAAAATGCATTGCAATAGATAATATCTATTTTTTTAATTTCAGCAAAAAATGTATTCAATATTAATTTGCGGTAAGGTAAATAATGTTTTTTTATTTTTTTTTGTAGTCTCACATGGAGATTTGTAGGAACCTACGTTCTACAAGATAGTTCCTTTCGTAGTTGTCAACTGCCTGCAAAAGAATCTAGTTGACCTCTAGCATAGCATGCTGATTTGAAATCTAGAATTTCGTTAAAACTTTGTGGTCCTTTTAGTTCGTTGATTATTATCCGTAGATAGTATATTCTCCTGCTCATAAATGGATGTTGAATATTCTTCTTATCATTCCTTCCGTTGTCGTTGTGACCATACTTTATTGTCATTGTTCCATGTAAATCTTGTTGGAAATTCCAAATAACTTAGTTGGCAAGTCTTTCAGTTCTCTATTTTTTTCATCCATGCTGTAAACATTGTTCTCTCAATATCTTCATTTGATAGAACTTGTCTGAGATCATCTTTAGCTTTATATGTTATGTCGATTGCTACGGAACCTAAAATTTTGTCTTTCAATAGTGTTGACAGTATGTTCGGCCTAGACCAATGTTGTTTTTTTTAGTGAATTGTATTAGAAACTTGTGAGAAGTCACCTTGTAGTTTGCCTTGTTGTTAATGACCAATAAATTTTTATTCTCGTCGACTACACCGACTTTTAGGTTTGTCTCATAATAGCCTATTCGATTATTCGCTATGAAAGTTTGGTGAGTAGTTGACTAAAAACAAAATTGTGTTAAAACAAAATATAATAGTGCCGATTATTTTCAATTGCTGATGAGTAAATAGATTTGTTAGTACATTTTGATCAATAAAAAGCAGTTCAAAACCCACAAGTAGCCCTAGCATTCTCTCTCGGGCACGTGAACCAAGGCGCCTCCAACAATTTTCTCTGATCCCCTTCAAGCTTCTCCTCCTCCGACCAGTGGTTTCCCGACGCTGCTCTAGCTCTTCCCTCAAGTTCCACAACGCCGCCAACTCGGTGACCGGCGCTCCTCGCCGTCGCCGGGGGAGGCTACATCGCCGCTGCTTCGCCGTCCCCGCTGCTGTTACTTGCCATCTTCTGCCTCTCGATGCCGCTCTCACCGCCTCTTCTCCGTCTTCTTGCGGTGTCACACAGTCATTCGCCCCCCTTCACCGCTTGTTTGGGAGGTATCGCTAGGATACTCCTCTATTGGAATCGTCGGAGTCGTCACTTGCTTAGGACCGTCGCGGCCTCCTTCCTCTACCTTCGGCTGCTGCTGGAGGACGGTGTCTCCCGTTGGTCTTGGTTAGGAATGTCCGTGCAACCCGGCGTGAGTGTCCCGCCGCCTTTTTGTCCCTGGATTTGTCACCGGTCTCCTGGGTCACCTGCTCGGGTTGCGAGGTCTAGGTGCTGGAGGCATTGTCGGTGCGGTCTCTGGTCTTGCTCAGCTCGAGGATGGCTGCCCAGGGCTTCGACTCCGCCGTGTCTCCTCCTCTCTTCCATGGATCTTGAGACCCTTCCGTCGAAAGCCAGTTGGCCGGATCTGACAAATCTACTCGCGGATCTCTCTCTCCGCCGCTCTTTGTTTTCTCAGCCGCGGTCGCCACGTGCTCCGTCGCCGTCTTCCGACATCAGCCGCACTGTCCCACCGGCGACTCAACCTCTTCCAACCGTCTTCTCCGACGAGAGTTTGTTTCAACATGTTGAAGAGTTGGGCTTGGCCCATATGGATAGGTGGCTGGGCTCTTTGGTTGAAGGCCCATCTAGAAAAATGTTTTGGATCAACAAACAACGTTTCATTAATCGAGCTTTATTAGGAAAATTCGACCTTAAGGGTCTTCTCTACTCACCTTCCTCCTTTAGTGGGAATGATTTTTTAGCAGTAGTTCTTAGGACGTTCCATTCCGGCGTTTCTCCGGTCAAAGAAACCTCATGCTATCTCGTCCAAGCCTGTATCAGTATGAGTTCTGGATTTTCTTCATCGTGGGCGCGGCCCAATATGATCCTCATGGTAGTTAGTCCGTCACTTGTCCGGTTAGCCGACCCGGTGTTTATTTGGCTTTACCCCGTCAACCTTGTTTCCATTCGATTAAGCTATCGTAAAAAGCTACCATCTCCTCCGCCATCTTTCCTCTTTGTGAGAGGTAATTTCCTCTCGTGCCTTGTGCCGAGTAACCCTATGACCATCTTTACCGAGTTGTCTTCTTACGTAACGGTCTATACGGGGCCTGAAGAGACATACGATTTCGTTTCTACGAATATCGGAGGTAGATGTTCGCCTACAAAGTCACTTTTTATTCAAAAAGAGACGATTTCCAAACTCTTCGGCTTTGCCGTGAAGTCATTGACGCATTTGAGTCTTACCTCAAATCCGCTGTCCATCTTTCGCGATGACGATCTATCTGTTTTAGCTTTTATTGCTTTGAATTTGGCGTGTAATGTTTTTCAGAGGATGCTAAATTCCCTCTTTTGTACGATTGGAGTTTAAGTTAATGAAGAAAGTGTTGAACTAAAAAAAAAAAAAAAACCCCAAGTAAACTATCAGAAGCATCTATTGTTTTAGTAAGTTATTTGTATATTTTGAAAATGTTTGATTTAGAAACTTATGTAACCTATTGCAAATTTACATGGTTATTTATAGTCAATATCAATATTTTAAAAATAAGAAATAATATTTTTGATATTAATTTTTTATTTTATTTTGATATATTCGATTCTTTGTATGTTTTGATATACTTTAGGGCATACTTTTTTTTTTATAGTTAAGCTCTTTTGTTATTGATTTTTTTAAAGAGCTAGCCTAGATATCAAGTTAAATTTTTTTTATATAATTTTTTCCTTTGTTAGTTATATATATATATATATCCATTTTATTTTGACATATACAATTCTTTGGAGGTATTGACATTCTTTAAGATATAATTTCGTTTTTTTTGTTAGTTAAGATTTTGTTATGTTGATTTTCCATAAACTTAATCTAGATATCAAGTTAATTTATTTTTGATGATTTTTTCCTTTGTTAATATAGCTCTTTTAATATTGATTTCTATTTTATTTTGAGAGATACGATTTTTTTGGAATTCTTAACATTATTTAAGATTTAATTAAAATGTTCTTTTGGCATATTTTAACTGGTCGTTTAAAATCCTATGTGGACAGCCTTAAAAGTCTATATCATCAACTTTTATTAGTAACTAGGTGAGTCCCCGCGCTAACGCGCGGATATTTTTATTTACAAGTTTTTTGGTGCTTCTTTTTTTTAAGATGTATTTTTAGGTTATTTAGTTTAGCACATATTATTTTTTCTTCCTAACTTTGTTTAGTTGTTGGGGAAATGATTTTATAATGTATAATTAAGTGGTAAGTATACATTGGGTTATCAGTCTCATGTCGTAATGAAGAATATAAAAGACTCAGTCGCAATAAGAGTTTTTATATATCTAAGAGCACAAAATATCAGTCGTTCTCGTTTTATTTCCCAAGTTTTCTCCGACGTTGCATTCGGTGATGCCTCAACTACTTGTTCTCCCATCGTCGCCATGTTCAGTCGCGATCCGGTAAATTTTATGCTTGTAAGCATACCTTGGGTTATCATTCGCATGTCATAATGAAGAATATGAAAGACTCAGTCGCATCAAGAGTTTTTGAACATCTAAGAGCACGGAATATCAGTCGTTCTCGTTTTATTTCCCAAGTTTTCTCCGACATTGCATTCGGTGATGCCTCCACTACTTGTGCTCCCATCGTCCCCATGTCCAGTCGGGTATATATAAAATGTTGTTCTATCAATTTGAGAATCTAAAAAGGTCTTACAAAGATTCGTGTAATGAGTGTTGAAGACTATCTCTTTCACGACGTAGAGAGATGAAAGAAAAATGTATTCATATGCTGCTGAGTCGTTTTAGCTTGCATGCCATTTTTATTCATAGCTAGATTCTAAAACGGCAAGATTGTCTACGAGTCGCCGTTAATCGGATTTATTCGTCTCTGCAATTAAGCACCGCCTCCTCGAGCTTCGAAGTCTCTCTCTTTCTCAGTCCATCGATAGTCGATCGATGCGGCGTTCTCGTTTTATTTCCCAAGTTTTCTCCGACGTTGCATTCGGTGACGCCTCCACTACTTGTGCTCTCATCGTCGCCATGTCTAGTCATGATTTACCACTCTCCATTCTCTCTCTCTCTCTCTCTCTCTCTCTCTCTCTCTCTCTCTCTCTCTCTCTCTCTCTCTCTCTCTCTCCCTCTCGCTGGCTCTCTGTCTCTCTCCTCCTCGCGCCGGCTCTCTCCCTCTCCCTCTCGTCGGACCTCTTTCCCTCTCCCTCACGCCGGTTCTCTGTCCCTTTCACTCTCGCCGGAACACACACTCTTTCTCTCTCTCTCCTTGTCACCGTTCTGTCCCTCTCCCTTTTGTTGGATTCGTTCAAAGAGGGTTTCGAAATCAGAATGTCGTAGAATTAGCTTGAGCAGACAATGAGCAAACCGGATCGATCGGGTAGAATTGTTCCTGAGCAAGTCTTCAATCTCCGACAATACTTTAGCGTCACTTCTTCTTGATTGTTGTTGTTGTTGTTGCTGGTTCGCAGAAGGATTAGGAGTCTCAGACGGCACTGCACTTCTATGCGCATTACCAGAATACAATTTTCTACCGTAAAATTCATCGAGTGGGTAATTATATTTGTTTTCTTTATATATATTAAATGTTTTAAGTTCATTTTGTCTTTTCGTTTCGTAGATACATTTTAGATATATGAATAGCATGAATTTAGACTTGTTTTATTTATTTGTTTTTACTTTAAAATACAATGAATTTGGCAAGAATTGTGTTAAAGGTGTAAGTAAGTTAGATAGAATGTGTGAGAATGAATTTGGCAAAAAAAATATTGTAAGTAAGTTGAAAAGGTTTTTATATATTTTTAAATTAGATAGAGTGTGGTACGTGATTGAATAGAAGTTGAAAAGTTTTTTAAGTTATTAAGTTTTTTTTAATCTTGAATTTATTGAGTAAAAATGAAAAATATATATATATATTAACCAATAAGGAGAGGGGACAAGTATCAATCTTGGAGAGACCCCCTTCACTCTTTATAAGATAGATATATTTTAATTTTTTATTTTATTTTGACATATACGATTCTTTGTATATTTTTGATATACTTTAGGACATCATTTTTTTGTTTTGTTAGGTAAGCACTTTTGTTATTGATTTTCTAAAGAGCTAGTCTAGATATCAAGTTAATTTCCTTTTTAGATAACTTTTTCCTTTGTTAGTTTTTAATTATATATTTCTATTTTATTTTTACATATACAATTTTTTGGAGGTATTGACATTCTTTAAGCCATAATTTCCTTTTTTCTTTTTTGCTAGTTGAGATTTTTTATGTTGATTTTTCATAGAGTTAACCTAGATATCAATGTAATTTCATTTTAGATGATTTTATCATTTGTTAATATAGATCTTTTGATATTGATTTCCATTTTATTTTGAGAGATATAATTTTTTGGAATTCTTGACATTATTTACGATTTAATTAAAATGCTGATTTAACATATTTTAATTGGTCGTTTAAAATCCTATGTGTATAGTCTATAGCATCAATTTTTAATTTTAAAGTAATATGTGTGTATAAATTTAAAATCAAAGATACAAAAAAAAATTCAGATGATTCTGTCGACTTTATTTCTTTTTTCTTTTTAATTACTTTTCAGCACTATTTTTAATTATTTTGTTTCGATTGTTTTTACATAATACTTGTGATAATAATTATTTTAAATGAAAAAGAGCTAAGAAAAGGAAGTCTTAAGAAATGAATTTAAGAAAAGGAAGTCTTAAGTAATGGCTTTGTGCATGTCCGAAAGAGAAAAAAAGATTACTAAACCAACAAAGTAAAAGTGTATAGAGAAAAAGAGGTATCTAAAAGCAAAAGTTTATGTCGATCTTTATTTGTCAAATGGAATCTATTCTCACAAGATACCGAATTTTATAATATTCCTCTCAAATGTTTCCTTCATTCGAAAATTTAATATTTTTTTCCAAATTTTTTTTTACATTTATCTTTATTTATATAATATTCAAGTTACACAAACATACATATAATAGTAAAATATAAAGCGATAAAACAATAAAAGTGAATTTTGACGATTTTTTTTCCGAAAAGTTTTACTCGTTGAGAGAGTGTCCACACTTTCTTTCCTCATATTCGCATTCGATCTGATGCGATCTTTATCTTTGGCTAATATCCATAATTTCTCACGTTATATTATAATGATATATTCCCAAATAAGAACTATATATATTCTTCGAATAAAAACCTAATTTAAATAGAATTTGTCCCAAATTTACTCTTACGTATTAATTTGTGTTGAGAGTATTGGAAAGGAATGCATAGGTTTTTTTTAAAAAAGAGTATTGGATAGGCATGCATATATATTAATATATA
>PKML01071561.1:294945-318993 GCA_002933935.1 Eutrema yunnanense | reverse complement strand
AAGATAATAGAAACTCTTTTATATAAAAATATATATTATCAAGTAAACCAAGTTTTAAGATGTAATCAACTCAACATAAATTAATTTTCAGCTAAAGAAACAATCTAAAAAGGCAGGACTTGAAGTAAACGAGTTTAAAAAAAAAAAAAAAATCACGTGACATTTCTGTCTTTTTATTAAGACTTAATTGCACCACAAGTCACTTATATACAATTTTATCACTTTTTGTCACTTTTTTTGTCTTTTTGTGGGTTAAATGACGATTTTACCCTTCCTCCTACTGGTTTGTGTTCCGTACACAGCCTAATTCGCCCAGTACCGTACGGGATAAAACCGGAAAGTCAACGGGTAAATAGTAAAATAAGTGTTAGTTTGCAAATTAAATTGAGAAAGTGCTAAAAATTTTACAAAACTTTAAGAAAGTGACAATTCATGCAAATGACTCTTTTATTAACATGGATTGAAAAACAATCAATGTTTTTTCTCTTCTTTGGCGATATGAAAGGCGATTTCGGTAATTGTTTTCTCTCTCCTTCGAGAAGTCTGTGTCTGGCAGTTGTAATCCATGTTTTTTTGGTCAAATTTGCCGGTTTTTGTCCGTTGGGCAGTTTCCCCGGCGGTTTTACGCGATTAACGGTTAATGACTGTAACCAATTTCTCAAACTGCCTTGGCCCTCCTCCTTTCTAAATTCCATATGTCTTCTAGTCTTCGGCTTTCTTCAACGAAACTTCCAGATTACAATGAGTGACAATATACGTCGCAAAATGCAGGACATCAATCTTGGTGTCAAAGATGCACCGATTGCTCTTCCTCAAGCCGTAGTGGCTCATGCCACTCAGGTGAATCGACTTGCAATTGTTGGTGTTTTGCTTAACCCTAAGAGGCAGAACATGTGTGCGCTTATTAATCAATTGCCGCGACTCTAGGGAATTAGTAATGAAGTGGTTGGTCGGATTATTGAACCGACAAAGTTCCATTTCGTGTTTCAGACTGAGAGGCGTTAAATTTGGTGCTTCGTCGGGGTCCATGGTCTTTCAGTGAATGGATGCTAGTGACTCAACAGTGGTTCCCAAATATGCATGAAGAAGTAATGAAGATGATCCCATTATGGGTTCAGATTCGAGGGATACCATCACAATTCCTTCACCGAGAGATGCATGATTGATTTCATTGGGGCCACTTTAGGACCGATGGTCGAATAAGAGTTTGATGAAGCGGTAAATTTGGTAGATTTTGTACGCGTGAAGATCAATTGGAACATTGATAAGCATTTGCGTTTCCAACGCAACTTCCAATCCAGCCTAGATGAAAACACGATCCTGAAATTTAATTACGAGAGGCTTCGTAGTTTTGATATATCATGGTTTTTACCCTGTTTAAACCATGATATAAGTCCGTTTTATATAGTCTTTCTACTATTTGGTAGTGTTTTAGAGTATTTTACAGGTTTTAGCACGTTTGAAGCATAATTGGAGATATTTGAGCTTTCTGGAGCATTTTGGAGCGAAACATACGTTCGTGTAGCTGAGTACCTGATTTGAAGTCTCAGTGTCGATCGATACTGCCTAGTATCGGTCGATACTCACCGAAGCAGACACGACCTGCAACTTTAATGAAGAGTTGAAGAATTGCAAAAGTGTCCAGAAGTTTTTATTATTTACAAGAAGCCCCAAAACGTGATTTAGATTATTTAATAGGATTTTACAGCCACTTTGTTGGCGACGCTTTCATTACTCTTGATTCTACTTTGGTTTTTGGAGAGACAACTCTGAACTCCTGTTTATTATTGATTTCTTTGATGATCTATTCAATCATGTTGTTTTCATTTTCCATGTCTGAGTAGATGCACTTTAGGTTCAGGGTTCTCATAAGGGTTTTCTCTGAATGCTAGGTTGATTAGTTGATAAGGATTCACCATCTGAATTAGTTCTTCATCTTAGGTTGTGTTCAAAGCTAATTTTAGGTTGAGGAATCTGGAACTTAGATCTTAGGATAATTGATTAGGCACGAGAGTGCGATTAATTACCTGATAGAACCTTAGATGAGCAAAATAACTATTCGCAAAGAGATTTGGTTTAGTTGTTTTGTGAACAAATCAAACCTGATCTAAAAGCTGGTTTAGACTTTAGGATTCGCAAAGAGATTTGTAATTCTAGGATTTAGACTTAGATAGTTTTCGCAACGAGAGTTGGTTAATTATACTTAGGTGATTTGAGTTCAAGAACCGCACTAAATCTGAATAATGACTAGTTAGTTTATATGCATTCATTGATTTCCTGAGAAATACCATGAGCTTATCTTTCTCCCAATCACTTTACAAGATTTTTAATTTACGTATTGCTTTTAATTACATCTTTTGGTTTAGCTTAATTCGAATCTATTTGATCTATTGTGTGATTTCTGTGAGTCCTTGTGTTCGACCCCTACTTTACTGCAACTACTGCTTAGTACTTTTAGGGTATTAATTTGAGCATATCAAATTTGGCGCCGTTGCAGGGGACTCAATTCGCCATTAGATTTTAGTCTGAGAATTTCGACTAAGCTCGTCGATATCGGTCGATACTATCTAGTATCGGTCGATACTCGCCGTTTCTTTTTGTTGATATCGATCGACACCACTTGGTATCGGTCGATACTCATCGTGTTACCGAGTTACTAATGTTTTTGACTATTGTTTTCAAGTGTATGCCTAATCGTGAAACCAGAAAGAACAAGAGCACTCAGCTAGTTGATATGTCACTCGAGCAGCTAGCACTTTTGGAACGCACAAACAGAAGAGCAAAGAAGCCAGCAAGGATGAACAACAATCAAGTGGAGTTGGTTCAAGATGAAGCTGGTGCTTACACAGACCCAGAGGGTCGATTGTGCAATGAGAGAGGACAACGTCTGGATGGAGAGGGGAACGTCATTCCACCTGCTCCTGTTGTCGCTGGGAACGCGAACGCTGTGAATGTTGTGGTTAATCGTGGTAGAACGATTGGTGAGTAATAGGCCTGATCAGTTTTACGCAAATCGATCTACGGTCCGTCCTCCTGCTTTTCCGAGGAATGACTTTGGGCTGAAACCTGCATACTACACTCTTGTGGGACAACGCCCTTTTCATGGTCTATCTCATGAACATCCTATGGATCACATTGAGATGTTTGAGGATTTGGTTACAAGCATCAAGTGCAATGGAGTGTCCTATGATTACCTCATCTGCAAGCTCTTCCCATACTCTCTTGGTGGAGATGCTACTTACTGGCTAAAGCAATTACCTACTGGGTCGCTGAATACCTGGGAAGAGACGAAGAAAGCCTTCCTGAACAACTTTTTCGATGATGCGAGATCCAAAGACCTCATGAACAAGATCTCTCATTTTTCTCAAGGACCAACAGAAGCACTCAAGGCTGCTTAGATTCGTTTCAAGTCATATCAGAGAGATTGTCCGCACCATGGGTTCACTCAGGTTCAGCTGCTGGGTACTTTCTTTGGAGGGATTTAATGAAGGTATCAGATGGCTCTAGATGCTGCGAGCAATGGAAATTTCTACACGAGGTATCCTGACGATGCCTATGTGCTTATTGAGAACTTGGTTTCTAGCAATAGTACCAAGAATGCAGACATGGAACGCAAGAAGCAAGCTGGTAACTTGGATTGCAGTCAGATTGCCGAGGTGAATGCTAAATTAGATTCAATGCACAATTTGTTGATGGGCAAGCAGCAGAAGGCTGTTCGTTTTGCTGAAAAGGATGGAGTGGAATTTGTTAACCACATTGATGGAGTTGGATTTCAAGATCAACAATATCAATGCCCACCCACACCACCTAGAACATCTGAGAGTAGGATTGAGGCTATGCTTGAATAGCTGGTTCAAGGGCATGAGAAGATGACAGTGCATTTCAACGGGAGGTTGGATGCCATGTACACTGATCTGAATGGAAAAATCGAAACTCTCATTATTCATCAGAAAATTTTGGATACTCAGGTAGCCCAGAATGCAGCAACTGTCAAGGGACTGATGGATCATTCACAGAACGAAGACGTCACTACTATCCCCTCGCGGAGTGGAAGTGAGGTACACCCAGGAGTGCAGAGGAGCTCAACTGCAAAGATTTTGGTCAATCTTGCCAAGGATGACGAAGAGATTTCGGAAATCACCTCTGTGTTGACCGATACCCTCTTGTATCGATCGACACCCGTCCAAAAATCTGTCAAGGACGTCTCGAAGGAGCAAGCATCGATCGATACCCTCCATACATCGATCGACACCCTCCCAGATACTGCAAGGGAGCCGTGTATGAGTGTTGACAGACTTCACAAGTCCAAGAAGGTGAATCCTATTCCTCAACACCTCCGAGCCCCCATCACTCCATAGCAGCTGCTTGGCTTTGAGAAGATTGTACGAAGGATATCCCACTCGTTCACTTTTGAAGAAGCTCAGGGCTGGCCTCTGCTAAGTCACTTCAAACATTGCAGAGAAACTCTGGAAGAAATTAAGACACTCTTCATCAAGGCAAGCAGCAAGTCACTACCGCTGAGGCAGTTGACCAAGAGGGAAGACCCATGAATATTCTTTGTTCCATGCTCCATCTCTGGAGTTGAATTCAACGAGTCTCTCGTTGACTCAGGGGCTAGCGCCAATGTCATGTAACGGGCAATTGCAGAGAGATTGGGAGCTGATATTCGATCTCCCAAGTCGTCTATCACATTCGCGAACAGTTCCACCTCACTTCCATATGGAACAATCCCTGATTTGCTGGTTAACGTAGGAGATTGCCTCGTTCCTACTGATTTCCAGGTTGTGCAGATGAGCGCACAATCTCGTACGCATTTGATTCTTGGAACACCGTTCATGGCTACGGTTGGTGCCATTATGGACACACCCATCAAGCACATCTCGTTCTCATACATTGACAAGGAGGTGTACTACAAAGCCATCCCTAGAGGAACTCCCACACATATCTCTTGCATCACCGTTATTACAGGAGCGACGTAGGTAGTTGATCTTTTGGAAGAGCCTCCTGACGGACCTAATACCATTGACGTTCTAGATAGTCATTCTGTCATCACCAAGAAAGACGTCGAAACAGCTAAGGCAAACGAGAAGGTGAATAGCAAAGAAGTAAAAGGTGATCCCTCTGTGACTTTAACCCCTCAGAAGTGCGATGGAGATTCAATTTAATATAAGGTGAAGTGCAAGGGAACTTCGAAACCATTCTCTAAGGCTAGAGTCATCCTCACTTCGGAGCTGAAAGAGAAAGGACAAGAGTTTGTGGAGAACATGATGACCAGAACTCTGAAGCTGGCAATGTCAAATTGTGGAGCTTGTTTCAGCGCAAGTTCTCATTCCTCTCCTGACTGATCGTCCGTAAAGTCAAGCTCGTGACGTAAAACAAGCGCTTGGTGGGAGGCAACACACTGGTGAGTCTGTACATAACTCTTTTATTTTTTTTATTTTTATTTTTTGGTTTTGTGTCTTGTGTCTCAACGTGAAGCAGATTTCGAGGAAGAGTGTCGACCGACACCAGTCTATGTCGATCGACACCACATGTCGTGGAGAAAGAACATGAATTGGCCACCAAGTGTCGATCGATACCCTTCAGTATCGATCGACACCGTGCGGGCATGTAAGTTTTCTCTTAAAACCCTCAGTTTCTCTTTCTCCTCTATCTTCTTCATCGATCGATACCGACACCTTTTTCCTCTCAAATCACATCTCTCTCGTTTCTTCACCGATTTTGGTGATTCAAGTGCCTAGTTTCATTGGATTTTCATCCTCTATCTCTTTCTAGCATTTGTTTCTCCAATCAGCAAAGATGGCATCTAGGTCAAAGAGAGCACGCACTTCAGACGCGTCGAGTTCTGATCCATCTGCTCCTAATGTTCTTGTCGCCCCACGCAGAGGTCCTTGGCCTAAGCTTAACGAGAAGGTCATGATCCCTTGTCATCGCGATTGGAACGGGACAGAGAAGGAGATTGCACTGAGTGATGACTGCACCTCATACCCATCTTGGAGCAGTAGGATGATTATGACACGCCGCACTATAACGCGTGGTTATCGAGCCTACTCGGTTTGTTGACGGAGTCTCCATGCGTCGTTTGGGCCTTGACACAGAGCTGGCCCGTTTGCTTGCGTAGATTGGCCTTGGTCAGATGGCCACTCAGCAGCATGATCTTTATCCGGACTTGGTTCGTCAGTTCATGGCAACAGTTCGCGTCTGCTACCAGGACGAGGTTCTCCGGGATGCACAGGAGGGCAACTTGACTTTCATGGCTTGTGGAGTGAGGTACAGGTTACCACTCCCTGATCTCTGTGACATCTACGGTTTTTCGCGGGATTGCAGGAGAGTTGCTCTTCCCGCATAGCATCCCGACATGCAGACGTTTTGGGAGCATTTCGGGATTGGTGCCTATTACTCTAAGAAGTCCACTCAGATGGATATACGACACCCATTCCTGCGCTGTTTTGTTCGGATTTTGAGCACCACTCTTTTGTGCAAGATGGAACCGAACGAGAAGAGGGTGACCGAGCTTCTACTTTTATGTCTGGCTATCAGAGACATTCTTCCTGAGGAGGATTTCGTATGGCCTGAGCTTACAGAGGTCAACCTTGGCGCTGTATTTGCGCATCATTTGGTCTCATTGAAGACCAAACCATTCACAGGCACGAGCACGAAGACATATACAGTTGGCAGTCTCCTCACTCCTATCGTCCAGCACCTTGGGATCAGTACTACGAGCTGTTCGATAGTCACTGCGCGTCGGTTTATGGATGAGAGCCATCTGAAGAACCTTAAGTGGTTAAAGCCCGAGAGGCGTTGGTTCTTCACTACATCTGCTGGAGATTTCCTGGTGTCGCTCCCCAACGACGAGCTGACAAACATTCTCGAGGATCCTTCTCAGCTTCGTTTCGAGCCTCCACCACACATGCTGATTCGCGCACATGCGACTAGACGACGAGCTCCTGTGCCCTCACCTGCTGCTGCTGATATTCCATCTACTTCGCGCCAGGGAGGACGAGCCCAGCGATCGCGAGCAGCGACCTCTTCTATCCCTACACCATCATTTCCATCTCCTTCAGAACTTCCGATGGAGCCAACTGCCTTTCAGAAGGTGATAATAGAGAGTATGCGGAGCATCTGGGCTGCTATTTCTCGCTGCCGCTGCATGACTGACACGGACGCTGCTCCTTCGTCTCAGCATGTTGACCCTTCTCCTGCCGATGATCCTGATTCTGATGGTGACTCCGAGGCGACAGAGGATTAGTCTTCTTCTATCTTCACGTTTGTTTTTCTTTTTATTTCTCGTTTTGTTTGAACCTATGTCAGCTTTGTTTTTGCATTTGAACTCATGGATTTATGCTTGATTATCTTGTTGCTATTAACCTGTTTTTGAGTGTTCCTAACAGTGCTAACTTCTATCACTTTGGATCGCTTTCCCTGGGTTAACCAACTCGATGCCGCTGATTTGAAATCAATGTGTCGAAATACGACTGGTGTCGATCGATACCAGTCTGTATCGGTCGACACTCTACGCGAGTAAACAGTTCATCATATCGTCTTAAGCCTAGTATCGCTCGATACCAGGATGTGTGTCGGTCGATACCTGATGTTCCAGCACGGTAACTTCTTATTTTTCATCAATCCACTTGGTTCATTTGTTTTCTTTCACAAACTCTAGGCTAGATAACATTGGGACAATGTTATTCAAGTCTGGGGGAGGTAGTCACTGACACCGTTTTTGTTTTTCTTAGAGTCGTTTTTGAGTCAAAAATCGGTTTTATTGAGTCAAAACTTAGTTGGAGACTGTGATCCTTTTCTTGAAGCTATTGATTTGACCTTGCTTCTAAGTGACCATTGTTACAGAATCAGTTCTAGATCGAGTAATGAAAAATCCAAAGGCTGACCGGTTGACTAGAAGACACTCATGTTTCCAGCAAAGTTCTTTAAAGCCTGAGCCAAATTTTTGCACTTCATCGATGTGGTTAGTATCCATAGAGATTGATTCCTCATTCGTATCTGACAAAGGAACTCATGTGTTTGAATGAATGGTATTTGTCTCCCTGTTACAAGTTAATTAATATGATACATTAAAAGATGAAATGATTTTTTTCTGAGTAGAGGGTTAGGAAAACTTCCAACGATCTCATTATTCTACTTCAGAGGAGATGATCACACAAGGGTGAAAGCGAGGTTAGGAAAATTTCATGTGATACCATTATTCGCATACACCTTTGATTACTTTTGAGCGAAGAACTGGGGATTCGGTGGCTAACACCATCAATACTCGCGTCTCATACCTTGATGTGTAAATGCAAAGCTAAAAACAAAAGAGAGAACATAATAAGAAATAAGTATGGGGGAGAGAAATAATACCAGAAAGTGTGAAAAAGGGTGGTTCCTTGTCATGATATTGTATGGGAATGAATTTAGAAGGTTCTTGGTACTAAATCGCAGCGATGAAACTGGCGAGGATGGTTTGATTGAACAATGCTGCGAAATAATGTGTGTAGTCTGGAAAACTGCGAATGTCTACGGAGAAGTACATGGCGGTTAGATCAAAAGCTGGTTAGGTGATATGTGGAACACTAAGGATAAGGGTCATTGCAATGTTTCAAGAACTGGTGAGTCTCTACGTTTTCAAACATCTTTCTCTTGTTTAGTCTTCTATTTGCTTGAGGGCAAGCAAAGGCTAAGTCTGGGGGAGTTGATATATCATGGTTTTTACCCAGTTTAACCATGATATAAGTCCGTTTTATAGAGTCTTTCTACTATTTGGTAGTGTTTTAGAGTATTTTACAGGTTTTAGCACGTTTAGAGCATAATTGGAGATATTGGAGCTTTCTGGAGCATTTTGGAGCGAAACCTACGTTCGTGTAGCTGAGTACCTGATTTGAAGTCTCAGTGTCGATCGATACTGCCTAGTATCGGTCGATACTCACCGAAGCAGACACGACCCGCGACTTTAATGAAGAGTTGAAGAATTGCAAAAGTGTCCAGAAGTCTTTATTATTTACAAGAAGCCCCAAAACGTGATTTAGGTTATTTAATAGGATTTTACAGCCACTTTGTTGGCGACGCTTTCATTACTCTTGATTCTACTTTGGTTTTTGGAGAGACAACTTTGAACTCCTGTTTATTATTGATTTCTTTGATGATCTATTCAATCATGTTGTTTTCATTCTCCATGTCTGAGTAGATCCACTTTAGGTTCAGGGTTCTCATAAGGGTTTTCTCTGAATGCTAGGTTGATTAGTTGATAAGGATTCACCATCTGAATTAGTTCTTCTTCTTAGGTTGTGTTCAAAGCTAATTCTAGGTTGACGAATCTGGAACTTAGATCTTATGATAATTGATTAGGCACGAGAGTGCGATTAATTACCTGATAGAACCTTAGATGAGCAAAATAACTATTCGCAAAGAGATTTGGTTTAGTTGTTTTGTGAACAAATCAAACCTGATCTAAAAGCTGGTTTAGACTCTAGGATTCGCAAAGAGATTTGGAATTCTAGGATTTAGACTTAGATAGTTTTCGCAACGAGAGTTGGTTAATGATACTTAGGTTATTTGAGTTCAAGAACCGCGCTAAATCTGAATACTGACTAGTTAGTTTATCTGCATTCATTGATTTCCTGAGAAATACCATGAGCCTATCTTTCTCCCAATCATTTTACAAGACTTTTAATTTACGTATTGCTTTTAATTACATCTTTTGGTTTAGCTTAATTCGAATCTATTTGATCTATTGTGTGATTTCTGTGAGTCCTTGTGTTCGACCCCTACTTTACTGCAACTACTGCTTAGTACTTTTAGGGTATTAATTTGAGCATATCAAGTTTCTGCAGCAAGTGTGGTATATATGTTGACACATGAAGCCAAATAATGTCCTCTACATTTCTATGATGGAGATGAAGGATCGTAGGACAACAATCATGGAAGAGATGATGTTAATAACGATGTGGTGAACGAGATGGAAAACGAAGTACATAATCTAATGGCTGTTGGGCCATCTGTTCCTGCGATAGATGTCGAAAGTCCTTCTTTGGTGACGGATAGAGATCTCACCGCTGAGAAATGGCGTTTTGTACAATCCAAATTAACCCAGGAAGACTCCATTGGATTTGGAAAAAGAAAGCGGCAGGAGATTGATGATATGTTGCGGGTTTATGAAAGTGATGTGTATTCTAATGTGAATACAAATGAGTTATATGCTGATCTTCCTGCTATGGTAATTCCTGGAGTTACAACATCAGTTGCAATACCAAATGGTATTGAACTTTCAGAGATGTCTGCAGGTTTGGATGTTTTCATGGCTCAAGTGAAAGAACAAAACTACCATCGCCGCAGACTGGAGAAAGGAAAATTCAGAGAAGATGAGTTCCTTGATGTCTTCCAAGTGTATGTGAAGCAAGGGGACGATGCTGGACTGAACAAACGCAGGAAAGAAATGGTGCAATGTATGCTTCAAGATCCTGTAGTTACATCCTCATATCAGATAGACCTGTTTCCGATTAACAAGGAGGAATTGTGTGAATCTGTTGGTTCATACTCGGTTATTCAAGTAATAGTCAGAGGCGCGGGAGGCCCGGTACCCCCACAGTCACCATGAATATCGTCTCGTGGAATTGTCAGGGGATTCAAGGTCCTTCAAGGAAAGAAAGGTTACAAGAAATTTGTCGTTCAGTTTCTCATGACTTGTTATTTCTGTGTGAAACTCTAAATAAGTGTGATGTAGTTAGAGATGTTTGTGTATTTTTAGGATTTGATTTCGTAATCTATGTTCCTCCGAATGGAAGAAGTGGAGGAATAGCTACTCTATGGAAAAAAGTTGTGTGTGTTAAGAAGCTTTTTCGATCCGTAAGGATGATTGATGTGTTTGTGGAATTTAATGGTATGAATTTTTATTTGTCGTGTGTTTACGGTGATCCCGTGTAAACAAATAGACATGAATTATGGGAAATAATCGAAAGAATTGGTACAACAAGATGCGGTCCTTGGCTTCTTGTTGGAGATATTAATGAGATTCTATCTAATGCTGAGAAAGATGGTGGTCCTCTTCGTTATGAAAGAACTTTCCAAGATTTCAGAAACATGTATAGTACATGTGATCTATTAGATTTGCGACATAAGGGTAATCGTTTTTCGTGTGGGTTGGTCAGCGTGGAAGTCATACTGTCAAGTGTTGTCTTGACCGTGTTATTGTGAATTCAGAATGGCTGGCAATTTTCCAGCATCTGAAGCAGAGTTTTTACGTCTCTGTACTTTTGATCATCGGCCTGTAGTTATTAAAGTTGATTTTGTAGAAGAAAATCTGAGGAAGCCCTTTAGATTTGATAAACGATTACTGCAAATCAAAGAATTTAAAGAGTCTGTAAATCTAGGATGGAATTCACGATCTTCTACTTACAATTACTCCATCTTATATTGTATCCGAGATTGTATACGTTTAATGGTGAATTGTCGGAAGAATTCCAAACTACATTCGTGAAAACGAATTGAGGAGTTGCAAATTAAAATGGAATTGGCTATGCTATCAACATGAACTTATCTAGATTCAATTCCACAAATAAGAAAATAATTGGCCCAGGCATACAAAGACGAGGAAGTTTATTGGCAACTTAAAAGTCGGAACTCATGGTTAACTTTAGGAGATCGAAATACACGTTTCTACAAAGCTTGTACTAAAAGTCGTTTCTCCATAAACCGAATTCACGCGATTAAAGATGTTGATGATATGGTTTATCAAGGTAATTTTGTTGTTGGAAAACATGCAGAAAATTATTTTCAAAAGCTATAGATAAGCGAAAATAAGAATGTGATGCCTCAGATTTTTACAGAATTCATCCCAACAGTAACCGATGATATCAATTCGTCAATCACAAAGGAATTTACTGACTCCGAGATATATGAGGTTGTCTGATTATCGTCCAATTGCTTTGTGCAATGTTTTATATAAAATAATTTCCATACTATTAGTTAATCGCTTGAAATCATCTCTAGATAAAATTGTATATGAATCTCAAGCGGCTTTTATCCCGGGACGTATAATATATGATAATGTGATGATTGCGCACGAACTCATGCACTCTCTGAAATCAAGGAAAAGAGTTTCACAAACATATATGGCGATTAAAACGGATATGAGTAAGGTTTATGATCGCGTTGAATGGTGTTTTCTTGAAAAAACTATGCGTGCCTTAGGCTTTTCAAACTTGTGGATTGGATGGATAATGGCCATTGTTCGTTCAGTAAGCTATTCGGTACTGATAAATGGAAGTCCACAAGGTTTAATTACACCGGAACGGGGATTACGATTTACGGCAAGGCGATCCGTTATCTCCGTATCTCTTCATCTTATGTGCCGATGGTATGAGCCATCTACTAGATGTTAATGTTCGGAAAAAGAAAATAAATGGAATCAAAATTGGAAATGGAGTTCCTGCTATTACGCACCTTCTATTTGCCGATGACTCACTTTTCTTTTGCATTGCAAATCAAAAGAATTGTGCCGCTATCATAGAGGTTTTTCGTATTTATGAGCTATGTTCAGGACAACGAATAAATCATGACAAATCAATGATAATGTGTGGTTCTAGAATTCTTGGAGATAAACAAGAAAGGCTAAAACGAATTATTGGAATTCAAAATCATGGCAGAGGTGGTAAATATCTTGGCTTACCTGAACAATTTGGCCGAAAGAAAACGGAAATGTTCAACAATATAATTAATAGAGTTAAGGAGCGATACTAATAATATGCAAACGGTGTCCGATTTTATTAAGCATGAAGGCACATACATGTCATGGGATGTGGAAACTTTATCATCTTTGTTGTCGGATGAGGATAGCGAGCTTGCTCAATCTTTATATTTAGCACAACGACCTGGTGAGGATAAGGTCCGATGGAACTATAATAAAAATGGAAATTATACAGTGGCATCCGGATACTGGTTTTCCCGTCATAATAATGAATTTGAAGAGGTAGCTCCACAAGTATCGTATGGAGATCCAGAATTAAAAGGCCGTGTTTGGAAATTGAATATCATGCATATAATCAAACATTATCTTTGGCGGATTTTAACCAAAGCCATTGGTACAGCTACTAGATTAACGACTAGAGGTGTCCGAATTGATACAACTTGTCGACATTGCTGCGCAGAGGCTGAAAAAATTAATCACATGTTATTTACCTGCCATGTTTCAGTTACAACTTGGAGGCTTTCAAAATTGCATTTCCCGGTTCTGCTTTCCCCATCACAGGATGTTGAGGAAAATATAAAAAACATTTTGAATTTTTAAAGAGTACAAGGATTGTCCGATGAGTAAAATTTACTACCGTTTTGGTTAATGTGGCGTATCTGAAAAGCTAGAAACAATTTAATTTTCAATAAGAATGTTGTTAATCCTCAAAAAGATGTGGAGTTAGCAATCGCGGATGTTCAAGAATGGATTTCAGCTACTTTTAGAAAAACAGAGGTTAATTCTCAATCAACATCTTCTTACCGAGCCTCTAGGGTCTCTACATGGATTCGACCTAGTGTGGGAACACTTAAATGCAACTACGATGCAGCTTATGATCCAAATTCTAGAAGAGTTGTTGGAGGATGGATTTTACATGATTACATGGGATTTGCAAAATGTTGGGGTGCTGCTTTTTTAGGTTATGCTTCCTCAAGTCTGGAAGCCGAAGGTAAAGCTTTGTTATCGGCCTTGCAAAATTTGTGGAGCAGAGGATTCAATAACATTCAGTTCGAAGGAGATTGCCAAGTGCTTGTAGATATTATGGAAAAAAGGAAAGAGGACTTTTCAATGATAAATTTAATAGATGACATTAATATGTGGAAGAACAAATTTTCATTTATAAATTTCATTCACGTTAAAGGGAATTCGAATGAAGCATCGCATATACTAGCTCGTAGAAGCCTTTACAATAACATTTATTTTTTAAGATGTGTTTATCCTCCTTCTTGGTTAACTAAAACTATGTATTCTGATTTTATGATGTCGAATTAATAAAGTTCTTGTTTTGTCCAAAAAAAAAAAAAAAAATCTAAACCAGAAACCTGTGTGATTTTTAACCAAGTTTTTAAAATGTAATAAATATATATATGTAACCAAATTTTAAGATGTAATTAACTCAACATAAACTAATTTTCAACTAAAGAAACAATCCAAAAAGGCTGGAATTGAAGTAAACGAGGACCAAAAAAAAAAAAAAATCAGAAATTCTTCTAAACCGGAAAGACAACCTTAGACAAGGGAACACAATACAAACGAAGTCAAAGACTCGAAGAGACAGGGAATGTCCGGTCAAATTAAAACGATGCGTTTTAAAAAAGAGATCACTAAAACGCAGCGTTTAAGAAACAAACCCAAGTACTACTCTGTGTTTCCTTCCTGCGTCTCCCACATTCCAAATCAAATCCCGTGACGCACACGTCACAGCTCATGTGGCCGTTGGCAACAAAGACACGTTTCGAAATCCAGAACAAACCGAACCAGTATCAAACCTTTTCTTTTGGATTCAATTCCTGTACAATAATCCAATCGTGAAAGAAAAAAAAGGAAACAACTAAATAACGGTCGAATTTTAGAAAGAAAAAAAAGAAACAGTTAATGGATCAATAAATGATCGAGTCTTAGAAAAAGGAAATAAACAAATTGAAAACAAATAAATTATCGAATTTTAGAAGGAAATAAATTAAAACGCGTCTACTTCTACGATAAACCTCCCATTTTCGCTGGAATCTGTATCGCCAAAACCTCCCTATATATAAATCAATCATTCACCTGAAAAATTATATCTCTTTTTCTTTTAAGATAACAATCTTCTTCATCTTAAAATCCGAAATTTAGGGTTTTATTTTTGTTGGATTTTCTTCTTTCTACGGCCATGGGAATCATTGAAACTGAAAGAATCGACGTTTTTATGCGAGTGACAAATCTACCGATAAACTTCAAGTCTACGAACAAAGTCACAATCTATCTACTCGAACTGTTCCAAGACGAAGCTGGAATTGTAACAACTTTAGCTGGAGATCACATCCGCTTGAAGCCATGTGGCGGCTTCACGCCACATCATCTCTCTCGACTCCTTCATAATCGACAAGTTCCTGAGTCTCAATATCTAGGGGAAACAATCGCTCGTAAGATCAAAGATTCACTTGATAATGATCATTCTCTTCGAGAACCTGTTTTCGTAACCGTCGCTGTCAATTTCATCAGACAGAAGCGTTTGATTTTGCCGTCGCCTGTTCTTCCTACTCCGTCGAGAGGTGCTTCGAGGGAAGTTTTGCAGAGATTTGTTGGGTTTGATTTGGTCTTTGGTCAGTTGCAAATAAGCTCCGACGAATCAGGGGTCAATTAGTTGTCGGAGTATTTCGTTTTGTTTATGCTGTGTTTCCTGCAATTTCTTTTAATATCACGTATTTGTAAAAGACTGAGTCTTCATCTTTAGGTTATTTAAAAGCCAATCAAGCTAAGATAATAAAATATCGAAGTTTCCAGCTTTTGTTTGAGTATTGAATAGTTTTTCTGAGATCAACAAGATTAGCAAAAGAACAGAGTGGATTCGACGGATTTGAGAGAAGAAAGTGTTGGAATTTTGTAATTTCTCTTAAAAAACTTTCTCTTTTATTAATTTCTCTCTTTCTCTTTGATCTTTGTGATCTTATATGTGATACTTTAAACTTTAAGTCTAGAACTCTATTTATAGAGTTGTGATTCTAAACAAAAACAGTAAATTGATATTTCTTCATGATTTCTTTTTTGTCCAATTTCCTTTCTCATTTTGCATATTCTTCATGATTTCCTTTTTTGCTCAATTTCCTTTGTTGCTTGATTTCTTTTTGATTTGATTTGATTTTCTCTTTTTCTTCTTTTCCTCTTTCTTGATTTTCCTTTTTACTTGGTACAGACGAATCTATTCCAACACTCCCTCTAGATTCGTTTGTTGTAGTTTCCATTTGCTCCCTCTTGCTTGAATCATCTTCCTTTTCATCGTTTGTTGTTTCTCCATCTTTTATCTCTATTGTTTTGTAGCAATGTTCTTTGACTGGAATTTTTGTGGTTAACGCTGATTCTGCATCTTCAATATTTTCTTGTTGTGTGTTTTCTTCTTTTGTCTCCCTTGCTTTTTCTTCAAGTATCTCCCATCTGATAATGAATTTCTGATTATCTTCTTGAACCTTTATTAGCTTCTTCCAAACTTTATCCATGATTGTACATGTCTTCTCATCAAATAGAACTTTATGACCTTTAGCCAATAATTGTGGCACACTCAGCAAATTTCTGTCAAGCCATAGAATTAGTAGAACATCCTTGATTGTAATTTTTCCTTGAGTTGTCTCCATGCTAATATCTCTGTTTCCTGCACTTGTAAGAATTACTCCACATCCAAATTTGATCTGAACTTTGTATGTTCTGTCTAATCTTGTGAAGAACGTCTCATCTATGATCATGTGACATATTGCTCCACTATCAATTAGCCATGCTCCTTCTTCATAAATTTGATTTGCATCATAAGTTGTTGTAGTGAAAGACAATTCGCCAAACCTTTTCTCTGTTTCTTGATTTTGACATAAGTGAGCTTCTGCCTTAAACCTGTTTTTGCAGTTCTTTGCATAATGCTTAGACTTCCCACACACAAATCAGTATCCTTGAACTTGTTTGCTTTCATATGGCTTTTCTTCCTTGTTCCTGAAATAACAAACATCTTCATTGTGATTATTCTTCTTGCAGATACCACACCATGGTGAATTTCCTTTTTTGAAGTAACAATATTCTTCATTGTGATTTTCTTTTTTGCATGTACTGCACCACTTGTTCGTTCTCTGATGTTGATCTGATATTTGACCAAACTTTGTTCTTGCATACAGTGCTCCTTCGATTGGTTACTCATCTGGTAAATATCTTGCCTCATGTGAGATTAGTGATCTAACAAGATCTGTCACACTAATCTTCCTTAAGTCTTTCGTTTCTTACATTAAAGCTGCTAGCCCGACATAACTTTTTGGCATTGAATTTAATATCTTCATGATAACTTGATGATTTGTCTTATGTTCTCCTAGTAAACTCATTTGGTTCACGATCTCCTGGATTTTATCAATATACTCTTGAATCTTTTCTCCATGTTTCATCTTCAGATCTTCAAACTCTTTGTTCAAAGAATCTAGTCTCACAAGTTTTGCTTGATCATTGCCTTGATAGTTTTCTTGTACCCTTTCCCAAATTTCTTTGGAAGTGGTAGCAAAAACTACATTCTTGAGAACTAGATCTGTCACAGCCATCTGTAACAGTTGTAGAGCTTTCATATCTTGCATCTCCTTTTTTCATTTCTCTAGTACATCTGATTTTGATTTTGGCTCCGGTGGAAGTCTTTTCTCCACAACTTCCCAAAACTCTTGAATCTTCCAAGTAGTTTTTATCCTTGCACCCCAAATCTCATAATTGTGCCTATGAAATACTGGAATATTTAATATTTGCATGTTTTTGGTTATGATTACGCTTCTTTTGCATCTGCACGGATTCTGCACGAACTCGGATTTTGCACGAACTGGATTTTTTCTTCGAACTGGATTCTTTTCACGAAGCCGATTCTACACGGACCTGGTTGTTACGAACACGGATTTTGCACGAACGATTCTGCAGCGGAATTAGTTCGAACCGAATTTTGCACGGAATGATTTTTCTCTAAAGGTACTGCACTTAGGACCTTGGCTCTGATACCATGTTGGAATTTAATGTTTTCTCTTAAAAAACTTTCTCTTTTATTAATTTCTCTCTTTCTCTTTGATCTTTGTGATCTTATTTGTGATACTTTAAACCTTAAGCCTAGAACTCTATTTATAGAGTTGTGATTCTAAACAAGAAGGGAAAAAAGATTAAAAATACACTAACTCTACATAATTTGGACGTTTAATACACGAACTATTTTGACATCCATAAAAATACACAGACTAACGTTGGCATCCATTTTAATACTCAAACTATCAATCACTCTTTTTTTAATACCTAAACTATTAAATTTCGTATATTTTACAACATTTATATTTTGAAAACCCGATTTTGCCCTTTTTATTTACTAAATTCGATTTATTTTATTAGAAAAAACAAAATTAATAATTTATGAAAATAAAAACACTAATAGTCGATTAGAAGATTATGTCGGATCTGAAGACGGTGAGGGATAAGATCACACAATCGATGTTTAGGAAAGAGGCTATCGAGGAGCAAGACGAAGAACAAAAAACCGACGAGTCCGGCCAAGAGAAAGAGAGGGAGATGGAGATTTCTCCGGTGAAGCCATGGAATCTGAAACAGGAAAGCAATTTGAGATAAAAAAAAACCCAATCCCAGAAGCCCACCGAGAGCTCGGAGGATGGAGAATCAAAGCCAGAAGATGATCACAAAGAGAGAAAGGATCACCTTGGAGCTCTTGATTCGTTGAAGAAGACGTTAATGGTGTACGAGAGAGAGAGAGATAAGGGAATATTTCTTAGATTGTCTTTTACCAAATGGCCGTAAGGCAGTACATAAAGTATGACGCTTGCTAACGGTCTACACGTGACCGGTTTACACATAAAACAAAGAGATTAAACCAAGGAAATTAAACCAACATTGATCAAAGTACTTAACCATTTATTTGAACTTAAGCGATGAAACTGAAATGGGGATTCCTGTATCAATACTTCCCTCTTGAAGCTTGGAAGTTAGGATACTTTGCCGTGAAATCTTTGTAAAACTCCCAAGTAGCTTGGTCTGGTGGGAAGCCCTTCCATTGCACCAGAATCTTTGTGACTGCAGCATTCTGTCGTTTAACCATCTTCTTCTCCAATATAGCCTCTGGTTCTTTAGTGTTCCCAACATCCGACCAGTACTGAGGTAAAACTGGTGCAGAGGAAGGAGGGTTGGGGCAAAGCTTGAGTTGACTTACATGGAAGACATCATGAATTGCGGCTGTAGACGGGAGTTGGAGTTTGTAGGCAGTTGGACCAACGCGATCACTGATACAGAAGGGACCATAAAATCTTGGGGAAAGTTTATGAGGAACCTTCCTGTTCTTCAGAGAATGTTGACGGTAAGGCTGTAATTTTAGATACACAAAATCTCCAACCTTGAACTCTCTGGCAGAACGATGAGAGTCTGCGCTTTGCTTCATTCTGTTATGGGCCCTGAGCAAAAAGAAACGTCAGCAGAGCAATGACCTCTTCTCTTTTCTGCAAGCTACGGTCAACTGCTGATGAAGAACTTTCCCCTGGTAAATAAGGCAGATGGAGAGGGGGAGGTTGACCATACACAATCTCGTAAGGGGTACTCTTGATGGAGGAATGGAAGGTGGTGTTGTACCACCACTCAGCCAAAGGGAGCTATTTGCTCCACGTATGAGGCGTGTCAGAAGTCATGCATCGCATGTACGTTTCAAGAGTCCTATTTGTTACCTCAGTTTGTCCATCAGTTTGGGGATGGTATCCGGTAGAGAAACGAAGATCAACCCCATGGACACGGAACAGCTCCTTCCATATTTCGCTGAGGAAAGTCGGATCACGATGATATATCATGGTTTTTACCCTGTTTAGACCATGATATAAGTCCTTTTTATAGAGTCTTTCTAGTATTTTGTAGTCTTGTAGAGTCTTTTGCAGGTTCTAGCATGTTTGGAGCCTAATTGGAGTTATTGGAGCTTTCTGGAGCACTTTGGAGCAGAAGCCGAAGTCGTGTTGCTGAGTACCTGGTTTCACGACAGGCATCGATCGATACCCCCTGGTATCGATCGATACCCATCGCAGCAAGACACGACCCGCGAGTTTTCCAAGACTTGAGGAATTGCAGAATTGGCCCAGAAGTCTTTAAAAATTACAAGAAGACCCCAAGTCGTGATTTAGGTTATAAATAGGATTTTACAGCCACATGTTTAGGCTATGCTTTTTATTACTTTGGTTTGAGACAAGTCTGATTTCCCTTCGTCCGAGATCAGATCTTAAACCTTCTTGATTATTTTATATAGAGTATTTATTCAAACATGTTTATTGATTTAATCTTCATGTCTGAGTAGATCTCTTGTTAGGTTTGGGGATTCTCACAAGGGATTTCTTTGAATGCTAGGTTGATTAGTTATTTAGGGTTCATAATCTGAATTAGTTCTTCACCTTAGGTTGTTCTCAAAGCTAATTCTAGATTGATCACCTAGAACTTAGATCTTAGGATAATTGATTAGGCACGACAGTGCGATTAATTACCTGATAGAACCTAGGTGAGCAAATTGATTATTCGCAAAGAAATTTGGTTTAATTGATTTGTGAACATATCAAACTTGAAATTAAGGCTGATTTATTCTTAGGGATTTGCAAAGAAATTTGGGATTCTGAAGTTTAGATTTAGATAGTTTTCGCAACGACAGTTGGTTAACTATACTTTAGTGATTTGAGTTCGAGAACCGTGCTTAACCTGAACCCTAATTAGTTAGTTTATTTTGCATTCATTGATTTCCTGAGAAATATCCCTGAACCTATCTTTTCCTAATTGAATACAACTCGTTTACTGTTTCCTGTTTTCTGCTTAAACTGAATTGCTTAGCTTAGCTTGATTCTAATAATTTATTGAGTGATTTCTGTGGATCCTTGTGTTCGACCCCTAGCTAGACTACAACTACTGCTTTAGTACTGTTAGGGTATTAAATTGAGCATATCAATTTTGGCGTCGTTGCCGGGGATCCAATTTCACCATTAGATTGTAGCTGTCGAGTTTCGACTAAGCCCGTCAGTATCGATCGATACTACCTAGTATCGGTCGATACCGAGGCGATTTCTTTGTTGATATCGATCGATACCATCAGTATCGGTCGATACTCATCGTGACTTTGGTTACTAACGTTCTTGATCTTAGTGTTTCAGGTGCATGCCTGTTCGTGAAACCAGAAGAAACAAGAGCACTCCGCTGGTAAATCTTTCGTTAGAGAAGCTAGCACGTTTAGAACGCACAAACAGAAAGGCAAAGCAGACATCAAGGATGAACAACCCAGTGGTTTTAAGACTTGATGAAGCTGGTGTCTTAAGAGGCCAACAGGGTCATGTGTGCAATGAAGGAGGGCAGCGACTTGATGAGGCTTGAAACATCGTTGCCCCTGCTGCTGTAGTTGAGATTGTCGCGCCAGCTGGGCGCGCCAACGTTGGAAACGCTGCAGGTGATCGAGCTAGAACACTTGGCGAGCACAACAGGCCTGATCAGTTCTTTGCCAATCGAGCTGCGATTCGCATACCGACTTTTCAGAGGAATGACTTCGAGCTGAAGCCTGCATATTACGCTCTCGTAAGTCAGAACCCTTTCCATGGCCTACCTCATGAGCATCCCATGGATCACATCGAAAGTTTCGAGGACTTGGTCACTAGCATGAAGTACAATGGAGTTCCCAATGAGTTCCTTTTCTGTAAACTCTTCCCGTACTCTCTTGATGGGGATGCTGCTTATTGGCTGAAGCAGCTAGCTCCTGATTCACTTACTACATGGGATAAGACGAAGAACGCGTTTCTGGTTAATTTCTATGATGATGCAAGATCTGAGGAGCTCATGAACAAGATCTCCCAGTTTGCTCAGGGTCCGACAGGAGCATACAAGGCTTCATGGGTTCGTTTCAAGTCCTATCAGAGAGACTGTCCGCACCATGGGTTCACTCAGGTGCAGCTGCTGGGCACTTTCTACAGAGGGGTTGATTGGAGATACCAGATGGCAATGGACTCTGCAAGCAATGGGAACTTCTTCACCAGGTATCCGGATGATGCAGTTGTGCTGATAGAGAACTTGCCGTCTAGTAATAGCACCAAGAATGCTGATTTCGAAAGGAAAAAGCAAGCTGGAGGAACAGAGGGATCGCATATTGCTGACATGCAGGCCAAACTGGATTTCCTGGTTGGGAAGTCGAAGAAATCTGTGCACTTTGCTGATGAAGTTGCGAATGTGGAAGAAGAAGAAGAGGATGTTAACTACGTTGGTGGTTCTGGTTTTCAGGGTCAGCGATTTGGTTACAACAACAACAAGAACTTCAACAACAATCAGCAAGGTGGATACAAGTTAGAGGGGAACCAATCTGGTTTCGGAGCGAAGCAGTTCACTCAGAAACCACTTCAGAGCAGCGATTTCACTCGCAACTATGGGAACTCTTCATATCAACCAGTTTCTCCCAAATCCACAGATAACGAGATGAAATCCATGATGGAACAGATTCTTCTGGGACAACAGAAGTTACAAGTGGATTTCAATGGAAAGTTTGATTCGCTGTACATGGATCTGAATGGGAAGATCGAGGCCATAAACCTTTCCAATAAGAAGCTGGAAACCCAAGTGGCTCAGACAGCAGCGGCTATAAAGAGGCAGGATGGTTTTCTCCTAGGGAAAACTGAGAATCCAAGGGCACACATCAATGCCATCACCTTGAGGAGTGGAAAAGAGGTGTTAACAGGAGTGAAGAACAGCCAAAATGTAGGAAATCTCGTCGATCTTGCTGGAGATGACGATTGGGAATCTGAAAATCCCCAGTTATCGATCGATACTGGTCTGTGTCGATCGATACCAGTCCAGACATCGACTCGAGTGAATCCTAAAACCCTTGTATCGATCGATACCCATCAAGTATCGATCGATGCTGAGACACAACCAGAGAAGGAGCCCGAGATCGTCAAGGAAAGGGTGTATACACCTAAGGCACCTTTTCCTATACTTCCTAAGCTGACAAGGAAGGAATGGGAAGATGCTAGATGCAAGGCCATGCTGGATAAGTTGGTTTTGGAACTTCCTTTTGTTGATGCTATCAAGACATGTCCAGCTTTCAGGAGGTATGTGAAGAAGATGGTCTCTAGCAACGTGAACATAGATGATGGTGTCATGTTGATCACAGCTGAGTGCAGTGCGATGCTGCTCAACAAAATTCCTAAGAAGCTACCAGACCCAGGGAGCTTTATTTTGGATTGCACTATCTACACAGAGAGATTTGAGCGAGCTCTCTGCGATATTGGGTCGAGTGTGAATCTTATGCCACACTTAGTTGCCAAGCGAATGGGGATGACAGATTTCCAATCTACAAGGATTTCGCTGGTACTTGCTGATCGCTCAGTGCGACTTCCTGAGGGACTGCTTGAAGATATCCCAGTCATGATTGGGAAGTGCTTGATCCCAACAGACTTCATTGTCCTGAAGTACGATGCTGAGCCTAAGGATCCTCTCATCCTAGGCAGACTATTCCTTGCAACTGCTGGAGCCTTAATTGACTGCAAGAATGGAGAGGTTGCTCTCAACATCGGTGACTTGGTGATGTCCTTCAACATGGAAAAATTGATGAAAAGGCCAACCATCGATGGGCAGACATTCTATGTGGACACTTTCAGTGACATAGCTGAAGAGTACTTCCTGGAGATGCATCCTGAAGATCCACTGGAGAGAGCATTGGTCTGTTCAGCCACTTCAGAAGTCCGTTCATGTGACGAGTCTGCTGGATACTCGAAGATGCTCGATTCTGCATCACCAGTATCGATCGATACCCTACGGCCAGAAAGAGAGTTGGTCGATGGTTCTAAGCAAGCTGCTGGGCTTGGAGATTGGAGTATAGAGAAGGCTCCTAAAGTGGAACTAAAACCACTTCCAGCGAACTTGAGGTATAGTTTTCTTGGTCCTAATTCAACATATCCAGTTATCGTTAATGCTTCTTTGAATACCACAGAGGTTGCTTTACTGCTGAGCAAGCTGCGCAAGTATCGCAAGGCTCTTGACTATTCTCTTGCTGATATTTCAGGTATAGCACCAGATATGTGCATGCATCGGATTCACCTGGAGGACGAGTCAAAGTCTTCGATTGAGTGTCAGAGGAGGCTGAATCCGAACCTGAAAGAAGTGGTCAGGAAGGAAGTGATGAAACTGTTGGAAGCATGGATTATCTATGCCATCTCAGATAGTTCTTGGGTTAGTCCAGTTCACGTTGTGCCTAAGAAAGGAGGCATAACTGTGGTGAAGAACGAGAAGGACGAGCTGATCCCTACAAGGACAATCACTGGTCACAGGATGTGCATTGACTACAGGAAGCT
>PKML01071561.1:235035-291983 GCA_002933935.1 Eutrema yunnanense | reverse complement strand
GATGAAACTGGCGATGAGGGCTTTACTTGAACAATGCTGTGGGATAATGTGTGGAGTCTGGAAAAGCTGCGAATGTCTACGGAGAAGTACATGGTGGTTAGATCAAAAGCTGATCAGGTGACATTTGGGTGCTTGGGAAAAGGGGTCATTTCGATGGTTCATGAACATGTGAGTCTCCGCGTTTTCAAACCTCTTTCTCTGTTTAGTCTTTTATTTGCTTGAGGGCAAGCAAAGGCTAAGTCTGGGGGAGTTGATATATCATGGTTTTTACCCTGTTTAGACCATGATATAAGTCCTTTTTATAGAGTCTTTCTAGTATTTTGTAGTCTTTTAGAGTCTTTTGCAGGTTCTAGCACGTTTGGAGCCTAATTGGAGTTATTGGAGCTTTCTAGTATTTTGTAGTCTTTTAGAATCTTTTGCTGAGTACCTGATTTCACGACAGGCATCGATCGATACCCCCTGGTATCGATCGATACCCATCGCAGCAAGACACGACCCGCGAGTTTTCCAGGACTTGAGGAATTGCAGAATTGGCCCAGAAGTCTTTAATAATTACAAGAAGACCCCAAGTCGTGATTTAGGTTATAAATAGGATTTTACAGCCACCTGTTTAGGCTATACTTTTTATTACTTTGGTTTGAGACAAGTCTGATTTCCCTTCGTCCGAGATCAGATCTTAAACCTTCTTGATTATTTTATATAGAGTATTTATTCAAACATGTTTATTGATTTAATCTTCATGTCTGAGTAGATCTCTTGTTAGGTTTGGGGATCTCACAAGGGATTTCTTTGAATGCTAGGTTGATTAGTTATTTAGGGTTCATAATCTGAATTAGTTCTTCACCTTAGGTTGTTCTCAAAGCTAATTATAGATTGATCACCTAGAACTTAGATCTTAGGATAATTGATTAGGCACGACAGTGCGATTAATTACCTGATAGAACCTAGGTGAGCAAATTGATTATTCGCAAAGAAATTTGGTTTAATTGATTTGTGAACATATCAAACTTGAAATTAAGGCTAATTTATTCTTAGGGATTTGCAAAGAAATTTGGGATTCTGAAGTTTAGATTTAGATAGTTTTCGCAATGACAGTTGGTTAACTATACTTTAGTGATTTGAATTCGAGAACCATGCTTAACCTGAACCCTAATTAGTTAGTTTATTTTGCATTCATTGATTTCCTGAGAAATATCCCTGAACCTATCTTTTCCCAATTGAATACAACTCGTTTACTGTTTCCTGTTTTCTGCTTAAACTGAATTGCTTAGCTTAGCTTGATTCTAATAATTTATTGAGTGATTTCTGTGGATCCTTGTGTTCGACCCCTAGCTAGACTACAACTACTGCTTTGGTACTGTTAGGGTATTAAATTGAGCATATCACACGATCACTGATAATGTCCTTGGGCACCCCATGAAGTTTAAAGACCTGATCCAAGTAAGCTTGAGCCACCTCTAAGGCAGTATACGGGTGGGATAGAGCAAGGAAATGGGCATTCTTGCTAAGCCTGTCAATCACCACCAGGATACAATGTTTTCCTGAAGATGGTGGAAGACCCTCAATGAAGTCCATGCTGATGGATTCCCATACACCATTAGGCACATGTAATGGATTGAGAAGCCCTGGTTTTCCAGCGAGATCATACTTGCTCTTTTGACAAACAGGACAGTTTCGTACGTAATTTTGTACCTATGTACTCATTCTCGGCCAGTAAAAGAGTGATTTTACCCTTTGCAGAGTCGCATCACGCCCCGAGTGACCACCAATAGCTGAGTCATGCAACCACTTGAAGATATGGAGCTTAACCGCATGATCATTCCTAACCACTAACTTCCTTTTTCGACATAGTTCATTGTTGATGTAGGAGAAGGATGGGTGAGCCTTTGGATCTTTCTCCAGCTCAGTTATGATCCGCAGCAGATTCGGATCAGTTTTCCACCAAATTTGGAGTGAGTCATACAACCCTTGATGTGCTTGAGATAAGGTAATGTGCAGCAACTGAGATCCAGAAACTCGAGAAAGAGCATCTGCTGCAAATTTGTCTTTTCCCTGCTTGTAATGGATTTCAAAAGTATATCCCATAAGTTTTGAGAGCCACATTTGCTGGAACGGGGTTAATACCTTCTGCTCAAGTAAATATTTCAGGCTCTTCTGATCTGTTTTGATCACAAAGGGTCGATGGGCTAGGTAAGCATTCAAATTTAATACCCTAAATATGCTCAATTTAATACCCTAAATAGTACTAAAGCAGTTGCTGCAGTAAATCAGGGGTCGAACACAAGAACTCAAGACTTCACACAATAGATTGTATAGATTCGAAACACGCTAAATCAAAAGATGTAATTGAAAACAAGATTGCAAATAAAAGCGTTTGTAAATTCAGTTGGAGGAATATAGGCTCAGGGTGTTTCTCAGGAAATCAATGAATGCAGCTAAATTAACTAACAGGATTCAGATTAAGCACGGTTCTAGAACTCAAATCACTAAAATATAATTAACCAACTCTCGTTGCGAAAACTATCTAAATCTAAATACTAGGAATTCCAAATCTCTTTGCGAATCCTAAATTCTAAATCAGCTTTAAAGTTCAGGTTTCATATGTTCACAAATTAATTAAACCAAATCTATTTGCGAATAATTAATTTGCTCACCTAGGTTCTATCAGGTAATTAATCGCACTCTCGTGCCTAATCAATTATCCTAATATCTATATTCTAGGTTCGTCAACCTAGAATTAGCTTTGAACACAACCTAAGCGAAGAACTAATTCAGATGGTGAATCCTAAACAGATAATTAACCTAGCATTCAGAGAAATCCTTTATGAGAAAACCCTAAACCTAAAGTGGATCTACTCAGACATAGAGAACGAAACAATCAATATGCTTGAATAAATCATCAATAAAATAAGAATAACAAAGTTTTAAGATATGATCTCGGACGAAGGGAGATTCAGACTTGTCTCAAAACCAGAGTATATAAAATAAAGCATAGCCTAAACAAGTGGCTGCAAAATCCTATTTATAACCTAAAACACGTTCTGGGGTCTTCTTGTAATTATTAAAGACTTCTGGGCCAATTTGCAATACTTCAAGTCTTGGAAAACTCGCGGGTCGTGTCTTGCTGCGATGAGTGTCGATCGATACCAAGGGGGTATCGATCGATACTCGACGTGAATTCGGGTACTCAGCAACATGACTTCAACTTCTGCTCCAAACTGCTCCAGAAAGCTCCAAAAACTCCAATAATGCTCCAAACGTGCTATGACCTGTAAAAGACTCTAAAACACTACAAAACACTAGAAAGACTCTATAAAAAGGACTTATATCATGGCCTAAACAGGGTAAAAACCATGATATATCAACTCCCCCAGACTTAGCATTTGCTTGCCCTCAAGCAAATAAAAGACTAAACAGAGAAAGAGGTTTGAAAACGCAGAGACTCACCTGTTCATGAACCATCGAAAAGACCCTTTTCCCAAGCACCCAAATGTCACCTGATCAGCTTTTGATCTAACCACCATGTACTTCTCCGTAGACATTCGCAGCTTTTCCAGACTCCACACATTATCCCACAGCATTGTTCAAGTAAAGCCCTCATCGCCAGTTTCATCGCTGCAGCTAATATTCAAGAACCTTCTAGACTCTTTACCAGACAATATCATGACAAAGGAACCACCCTTTTTCACACTTTTTGTATCAATTTCTCTCCCCCAGACTTATTTCTTATTATGTTCTTAATTTTTTTATTCTTTTCTTTTCAGCTTTGCATATACACATCAAGGTATGAGACGCGAGTATTGATGGTGTTTGCCACCAAATCCCTGGTTCTTCCCTCTCTATGTATCAAAGGATGTAGGCGAATAATGGCATCATAGGAAAATCCTAGCCTCGCTTCCAATCCTTTGTGTGATCATTCCCTCTTAAGTAGAATAATGGGATCGCTGGAAATTTTCCTAACCCTCTACTCAGAAGAAAATCATTTCAATCTTTTATGCTCTTTTTTTTACCAACTTATAGCAGGGGAGAGAGATACTATTAATCTAAAATTATGGGTTCCTTTATCAGATATGAATGATGAATCAAGCTCTATGAACACTAACCACATTGATGAAGTGCAAAAATTTGGCTCGAGCTTCAGAAGAACTCTGCTGGAGACATGGATGTTTTTTAGTCAACTGGTCAGTCTTTGGATTTTTCATTAGTCGATCTAGAACTGATCCTCTAACACTGTGCACTCAAAAACAAAATCAAATCAATAGGTTCAAGCACAGGATCATTATCTCCAACAGGTTTTGACTCAATAAAACGACAATTTTTTTTATTTTATGACTCTAAGAAAAACAAACACAATGTCAGCAGACACCTCCCCCAGACTTGAACAACACTGTCCCCAGTGTTATCTAGCCGAGAGTCAGTGAAATAAAACAAACGAAGAGAAACAAGAAGTTACCTTGCTGGGACGTCAAGTATCGATCGACACACAGCCTGGGTATCGATCGATACCAGGCTTAAATCGACTTGACGAACCTTTCATTCGCGAATGGTGTCGATCGATACCAATGGGGTATCGATCGACACTAGGCGATTTCGGATTTTGCTCCTTCTTTATCCTGACACAAACTCAAAACAAACGAAAAATAAAAAGAAAAACGACTCAAAAACAGACTCACCAGTGGGTTGCCTCCCACCAAGCGCTCGTTTAACGTCAATAGCTTGACTGTAACGCCCTTCAGGCTGGATAAGAGTGAGAGCTTGCACCAAAACAGGCTCCACAACTTGACATTGCTATCTTCAGCGTTCTCTTCAGCATGCTGTCCACAAACTCTTTTCCCTTCTCTTTCAGCTCAGAAGTAAGAAGGACTCTAGCCTTGGAGAATGGCTTCGAAGCTCCTTTGCACTTCACCTTATACTCAATCGATTTCCCATCACTCTTCTGAGGGATCAAAGTGACATGGGGATTCTCAACTCTTTTGCTCTTGGCCTTCTTCTTTGTTGCCTTAGTCTTCTTGGCAACTTCTTTGTTGATGCTGGGTGGTTCAGCTGGAACATCTGCGACAATAGGCTCATCAGGAGGCTCTTCCGAAAGATCAACTGCTAGCCACTCTCCTGTGACAACCTCGATGCTAGAGACATGTGTGGGAGCACTCCTAGGGGGAATGACATCATAGTAAACTCCTCCGTCTATGTAAGAGAAAGAGATTCTCTTATTAGGCGTGTCTATGATCGCGCCAGCAGTAGCCATGAACGGTCGTCCCAAAAGTATAGGCATACGAGATATCGCACCTATCTCCACAACTTGAAAATCAGTCGGCACCAGACAATCTCCTACTTTGACCTGTAGAGCAGAGATTGTACCATGTGGAAGTGAGGTGGAGTTGTTCGCGAGTGTGATAAATACCTTTGGTGATCGAATATCAGCCACCAACCGCTCTGCAATTTCCCTTGAGATGACATTGACACTAGCCTCTGAGTCGACAAAAGACTCTTTGAAATCAACTCCAGAGATAGAGCATGGAACCGCAAATTTCCCTGGATCTTCTCTTTGGGTCAGCTGTCTCAGTGGAGGTGGACCTCTAGCCTTAATGAAGAGTGCCTTAATCTCTTCCTCAGTTTCTCTGCAATCTTTGAAGTGACTTAGCAGAGGACGGCACTCTAGAGCTTCTTCAAAGGTTGAATCAGGGGAAATCCTTCTTACCATCTTCTCAAAGCCACGCAGCTGCTTTGGAGAGATGGGATCTCTGAGGTGTTTTGGTACAGGATTCTCCTTCTTGGGGTTGCGAGCTCTTTTCTCAGCTCGTTCCTTAGCTATCGCTGCCTGACACTTCGTTTCATAGTCTTCCCAAAATTGGGTGATATTGAATCGTGCTGCTGTTACTTGAGGCACCTCAGTCGAAATATCATGTGTCTCCTCAGAAATCGCCTTGGTATCGACCGATACCAGTGGGGTATCGATCGATACACGGGTTTTGGAAGTGTCCCGTTTCAGAATTGTAACCGGCATCGATCGACACCTGGGGGTATCGATCGATGCCTTGGCGATTTCAGGATCATCTTCGAGATTTTCTACAGTGGAAGTGATTGCATTGACGTGAGTATTGTGTGAATGAACCGTCTTTCTCTTGGAATTTGCTGCAGTCTGAGCTACTTGCGTCTCCAGCATCCTGTGGCTTGTCTTTAGAGACTCGATCCTTCCACTCAAATCGGTGTACAAATCATCCATTTTCCCATTGAAGGTTACCGTCATCTTCTCCTGCCCTTGAACCAGCTGTTCAAGCATAACCTCAATCTTACTCTCAGGAGTTTTAGGTGGTGGGGATTGGTACCCTCCTTGGTGACCATAGTTTCGATTGGTGTTGTACCCAAATAGCTGACCCTGAAAACCAGAACCACCAACGTAGTTACAATCTTCTACTTCATTCTCAGCAGCAAAGTGGACGGCCTTTGTTGTCTTTCCCAGCAGAAGACTGTGCATAGAATCCAGCTGAGCTTTGACTTCAGCGATCTGCGACCCATCCATGTTACCAGCCAGCTTCTTGCGCTCGAAGTCTGCGCTCTTGGTGCTACTACTAGATGCAAAGTTTTCAATCAACGCATAAGCATCTTCAGGGTACCTAGTGTTGAAATTACCATTGCTCGAAGAGTCCAGAGCCATTTAATATCTCCAATCTACTCCTCTAAAGAAGATACCCAGCAGCTGCACATCAGAGTATCCATGATGTGGACAATCTCTCTGGTACGATCTGAATCTTGTCCAAGCAGCCTTGAACGCCTCAGTAGGTCCTTGAGAAAAGGTGGAGATCTTATTCCTCAGATCCTCAGATCGTGCATCGTCATAAAAGTTAATCAGGAATGCTCTCTTGGTGTCCTCCCATGTAGTTAGCGAACCAGGAGGTAGAGGTAGCTGCCTCAGCCAGTAGGTCGCATCTCCACCTAGAGAGTAGGGGAAGAGCTTGCAGAAGAGATAGTCGTAGGACACTCCATTGCTCTTGATGCTAGTGACCAAGTCCTCGAATTTCTCCACATGGTCCATTGGGTGTTCATGAGGAAGACCATGAAAGAGATGCTGTCCCACTAGAGTGTAATAAGCGGGTTTCAGCTCAAAGTCGTTCCTCTCGAACGCAGGAGGACGAATCGCAGACCGATTGGCGAAAAACTGATCCGGCCTGTTGCATTCACCAATCGTCCTTCCACGATTAACCACAGCGTTCCTCGCGTTCCCAGCGGCATTCTCAGCGACAACAGGAGCAGGGTGTATGACGCTCCCCTCTCCATCCAGACGTTGTCCTTGCTCATTGCACAACCGACCCTCTTGGTCTCTGTAAGCACCAGCTGCATCACGAACCAACTGATTGTTGTTCATCTTGGCTGATTTCTTTGCTTTCTTGTTTGTGCGTTCCACAATTGCTAGTTGTTCCAGTGATAGATCAACTAGCTCAGCGTTCTTGTTGCTTCTGGTTTCTCGATTAGGCATGCACCTGAAAACAGAAACAGAGAACGTAAGTTACTGAAATTGACGTCAGGTATCGATCGATACCAGCAGGAGGATCCAAAAGCGAATAATTAATTTGCTCACCTAGGTTCTATCAGGTAATTAATCGCACTCTCGTGCCTAATCAATTATCCTAAGATCTATATTCTAGGTTCGTCAACCTAGAATTAGCTTTGAACACAACCTAAGCGAAGAACTAATTCAGATGGTGAATCCTAAACAGATAATTAACCTAGCATTCAGAGAAATCCTTTATGAGAAAACCCTAAACCTAAAGTGGATCTACTCAGACATAGAGAACGAAACAATCAATATGCTTGAATAAATCATCAATAAAATAAGAATAACAAGGTTTTAAGATCTGATCTCGGACGAAGGGAGATTCAGACTTGTCTCAAAACCAGAGTATATAAAATAAAGCCTAGCCTAAACAAGTGGCTGTAAAATCCTATTTATAACCTAAAACACGTTCTGGGGTCTTCTTGTAATTATTAAAGACTTCTGGGCCAATTTGCAATTCTTCAAGTCTTGGAAAACTCGCGGGTCGTGTCTTGCTGCGATGAGTGTCGATCGATACCAAGGGGGTATCGATCGATACTCGACGTGAATTCGGGTACTCAGCAACACGACTTCAACTTCTGCTCCAAACTGCTCCAGAAAGCTCCAAAAACTCCAATAATGCTCCAAACGTGCTATGACCTGTAAAAGACTCTAAAACACTACAAAACACTAGAAAGACTCTATAAAAAGGATTTATATCATGGCCTAAACAGGGTAAAAACCATGATATATCAGTTTGAACGGCATGAACCACTGCCATGAGTTCCTTCTCATAAACAGAGAGAGATTGGTGACGAGGTCCCAATGCACGGCTGATGTAGCATATAGGATGATTGTCCTGCATCAAAACTGCACCAATTCCCTTGTTTGAAGCATTTGTCTCTATAATGAATGTTTTCTCGAAATTTGGCAACGCAAGGACTGGAGAGGTAGTGAGAGCTGTTTTTAAGTCCTGAAACGTTGTTGTAGCCTCTGGTCCCCAAGAGAACCCGTCTTTTTCAATAGATTAGTGAGAGGACGAGCCACCACACTATACCCTCTGATGAATCTCATGTAGTAGTTGGCTAACCCCAGAAAACTTCTGAGCTGTTTCTGATTCATGGGGGTTGGCCACTATGCAATGCTTTTAATCTTTCCCGGATCTGTACTCACCCCTGCAGCTGAGATGAAGTGACCCAGGTACTCAATAACTGTAGCCCCAAAAGTACACTTGGAAGGCTTAAGAAAAGGCTGATGCTGTCATAGGATAGAGAAGACCACTGACAGGTGCTCAAGATGAGATTCCCACGTAGAGCTGTATACCAAAATATCATCGAAGAAGACAAGTAAGAACTTCATGGCGACAGATTAGAACACATGATTCATCAGCCCCTGGAATGTTGAGGGAGCATTAGTGAGTCCAAAGGGCATGACTAGGTATTCATAATGTCCAGAGTGAGTCTTGAATGCGGTTTTATATACATCATCTGGGGTCATCGTGAGCTGATTGAAACCTGCCCTAAGGTCCAGCTTGAAGAAGTATTTGGATCCTCCCAACTCATCCAGAAGATTCTTCAAGTAAGGGAATTGGATACTTGTCCTTTATAGTCTGTTTGTTCAAACCTCTATAATCAACACAAAGCCTCCACGTGCCGTCCTTCTTCTTCACAAGCACTACTGGGGATGCGTAAGGACTGTTGCTGTATTGAATTATCCCCTGATCAAGCATCTCACGCACCATCTTATCTATCACATCTTTCTGTAGAGAAGAATAGCATAGGGTCGTTGGTTAACAGGGTTTGAGCCAACCTCCAAAGGGATCCAATGGTCGAAACCATCTCTGAAAGGAGGTAGAGCAGATGGTTCCTCAAACAAATCACTGTAATTTGTGAGCAAAGGTTGCAGTGAGCTGTCACCGTAGGAATCAGTTCCACTTGCAGAGATATGTGAGAACATGCCATCTGGTGTTAGAGGTGGATCATCAGAAGCATCAGTGATTTCCCGTAGTTGTAGCATCCCAATCTGCGGTTCCTGCAGTAGCAACTTGTTCAAACTCCCACCTTTAACAACTTTGCAACCAGATTTGGTCACTCCCCGCAAGATATGCATTATCCCCTGGAAGGTGAATTCCATTCTAAGATTGAGAAAATCCCAAAGGATAGGTCCTAGTGTGCACAACCACTGAACTCCCAACACCAAATCACAATAGTCAAGAGGTAATGTCCTGATCTCAGTAGTGAAGACATATCTCTGCACATTCCAAGTGAAATCAGAACATTTAAAACCAGTGAGGAGGCGATTACCATTGGCTGCCGCAACCGACATTGGTTTGATCTGCTCCAAAAGACAACCCAGCTCCTTAGCTACTGCGAGATCCAAAAAATTATGTGTACTTCCCGGATCAACCAGAATATGTATCTTTCTTTTCCCATATTGGCCAACAACACGCATACAATTGAAAGTAGAGGAGCTGCTCAGAGCATTGACTGAAATGATGGGGGACTTCTCAGCAGAGTCATCATTCTCCTCAACTCTCATCTCAACCAATTCATCTTCCTCATCCGAGAGCTCATCATCATCACAATCCATCATAGATATACATGCTCTCCTGTGTTTTAGATGGTGGCCAGGGGTGAATGGTTCTTCACAGAACATACATAAACCTTTGTTCCGCCGTTCTTGCATCTCTCCATATGACCAGGTATTTGTGGTAGATTTCGGGGTGAAGTTTGATTTATAGGTCAGTGTTTTGGTGGGTTCTGGTTGTCTCGGTGATGGTAGTAGGGGTGTGTTGTTTGGATTTTTGTAAGAGTGGGATGTGTGAGACTTTTGGTACTGAGGATTGAAGGGAGCTCGGAAATTCCTCGTTGGGGTACATTGGAGAGCAGATTCGTGCAGCTTAGCAATACGAGCTGCTTCAGATACAGATGCTACTGCAAATTGCCTAGTGTGAAGAGATAGATGAGGGACCATGTTTGTCAAGAAGATGCTAAGGACATGATCATCTGACAGCGGGATCCTGGTCAAAGCAACCTCAAACTTCTTCAAATACGTTTCAACAGGGTCACTATCTTGTCTCAGCGCAACCAGCTCAGACATCGGATCATCGAAGAGTTCACTGAACCTCTTTGAAATCGCGTTCACATATTCTGTCCAAGGAGGAAAACGTCCATACCTGCTCGACATGTAGTTGTGATGCCACTGCAAAGCTTTCCCTTCGAGATGTATGGAAGCAAGCCGGACGTGAAGCTCAGGTGGAGTACCATCAAGGCTAAAAAACTATTCACATCTGTAAACCCATTCACGCAGTTTCGAGCCATCGAAAGAAGGAAATCCAGCCTTAGTCAGCCTGGAGGACAACCTATTAGGCAGCAAAGAAGATCCGTTCAAGACGGGCTCGTTACCAGGTATGTTTCGTATAACCCCACTCAGACCCGTCGGATCTGGTGACTGGAACATCCCCGTCGAGGGGACTCCAACTGGAGGCAACGAAGACTTCCCGGGAGCAACTCGATCAACCCCGCTCAGATCTGGCAAATCTGGTAACTGGATCGTCCCCGGAGAGAGGACTCCAACTGGGGGTGACGAGCTGGACCCTTGGATCTGTCTGTGATGTTGCGTCGATGTACCGTGAGAGAAGTGTTGGAGAATCAGCATCTCGAGTTTGCTAAATCTCGCTTCCAGAGAGTCAGTTCAGAGTTGTTGTTCCTCAAGTCGTTTTTCATGTTGTAGACGAAGCTCCTCTATCCGACCTTCCATAGCTTGTTTCTCCGGTAATCTGGTTTCGACAACCATGTTTCCTCACTCCCGGGGTCGGAGAGTTCTGATACCAATGAAACAGGAAAGCAATATGAGATAAAAACCCAATCCCATAAGCCCACCGAGAGCTCGGAGGATGGAGAATCAAAGCCAGAAGATGATCACAAAGAGAGAAAGGATCACCTTGGAGCTCTTGATTCGTTGAAGAAGACGTTAATGGTGTACGAGAGAGAGAGAGAGATAAGGAAATATTTCTTAGATTGTCTTTTACCAAATGGCCGTAAGGCAGTACATAAAGTGTGACGCTTGATAACGGTCTACACGTGCCCGGTTTACACATAAAACAAAGAGATTAAACCAAAGAAATTAAACCAACATTGATCAAAGTACTTAACCATTTATTTGAACTTAAGCGATGAAACTGAAATGGGGATTCCTGTATCGGAATCTAAGAAAAAAAAGAGCATCGTGCAAGGAACCGATTTCTGGGAACAGGTTGAATCAAATCAAAAACGGATTTGTTGCAATTGAGGAGAGGATAGTGAATCAATCGCCGCTGAGAAACGATCCGACGAGGGTGAAGGAAAAGGGCGGAGTGCTCGAAGCCGAGACGACGAAGGAGATGATACGGCCCAAGTTCTCCGTGAAGCTGTCGAAGAGGATTGTGTTTTATCTGACTGAAGTGACGACGTTCTATGAAGCTCCGGCATCGTTAGTTTCGGGTGTGGATTAGTTGAGATCTAGAGAGGAATGAGGAATAATCATATTTTTTTCTTCCTTTTTAATCGTTTAATAATCCGCCATTAAAGCTCTCACGGAAGCTCCCACGAGAACACCTCCTCACAACCTGACTTTCCTTTCACGAGAAATCAGAGAATAAACCCATTTTCTCAACTTTACACCTTTTCTCTGTACTTCCCTTTTGTATATATATAGTCTCTGTTTCCTCAGCCTGTAACGGCTAAGACGCTAAGTTTGAAGAAGAAGAAGAAGAAGACGAAGATGAGATTTTACACAGTTGATTTGGTGTTTGATGTTTCTGCTTCGATTCGGATTATTTGCGGAGGCGATTCTCAACCCAGTTGATTTCTTGGCTCTGCAAGCGATTCGTAAATCTCTCGGTGATTTGCCCGGTTCCAATTTCTTCCAGTCCTAGGATTTCACCTCTGATCCATGCGGCTTCGCCGGCGTCTACTGCGACGGCGATAAGGTCGTTTCTTTCAATCTCGGCGATCCCAGAGCCGGGTCACCTGGTATGTCGGGTCGGATCAACCCGACTATAGGCCAACTCTCTGCTCTCAACGAGCTCTCCATTGTCCCCGTCCGAATCATGGGTGCTTGACCGGCAACAATCTCTCAGTTAAAAGACCTCCGAATAATCATAATTTATTAAAAAAGAAATTTATTAATTTTGTTTTTCTGATAAAATAAATCGAATTTGGTAAATAAAAAAGGGCAAAATCGAGTTTTCAAAATATAAATGGGAAAACTGTCTAAAAAACCATGAACTTACAAATTATGGCAATTAAAAACATCAACTATCAAGTTAGCCATTTAAATCATCGTTTTCTGTTGACTTCAATTTTAAACACTGAATTTTTGTTGACCGAGCCATAAAAGGCACGACGTTAAATCCGATAACGGAACTCATAAACGGATTACAATTCCGTTTAAACTCAGAGTTAAATCATACGATGTCGTTTTAAAATACAAAAGTAAAAAAAAAAAAAAAAACCACTCACCTTCTCCGTCGTCTTCCACCTCTTCCTCCACACCTCACCACACCTCTTCTTCCGGCACACCCACCGCAACTGCCGCTGCCGTCTCAGGAATCTCCTCCGACCGGGATCCGATGCATCCTCTCTCTTTCCTCTCTCCTCTGGCGATTCTCAGTTGGCGGATACGGCGGTGGTCGAGGAGCTTAGAGCGTTGTCGGAGAAGCGAAATTTTCAGAGGAAGAAGTTGAATCTGTCTCCTCAAGTGGCGATTATGCTAGCTGAGATCCAAGAGCAACATAGCTTGATGAGGACATACGAAATCACAATCAAGAAGTTCGAATCGGAAGTTATAGAGAAGCAATCGAGGATCGATTCGTTGAAGACGAATCTCGAAGAAAACTCGGCGTTCAACAAATCGCTGGAGAAGAAACTCACGGCGAGTGGATCGGTCTCTCTTTTCGGAGCTTCGTCAAATCGATGGTGAAGAAAATGGAATCGGCGAACTGGGATCTCGACGCCGCCGCTTCCGCCGCCGTATCGATAACCGTCCGAAACGCCTCCACCGTCTTCGCAAGGCCAAGCCACCGTTGTTTCAAGTTCGAGTGTTCGTGTGCGGGTAAATGCTGGAGAATTTCGAATCTCTGAATTTCTCGTTACCTAGCGTCGACGAGATACCGAGCCGTGAGCTCTCTTTTGCTTTCCTCAATTTCATACGCTTATACCACCTGGGCTCTCTTTTGCTTTCCTCAATTCATGTGATGGTATGCTTGTTCTTAGTGGAATGTGTAATTCGGCTCGTGGGTCTTGAAGCTCCGGCGTAATTGGACTTCATTCTTCTCCTCCATTGTTAACAAACTAACAACAACAATATTTGGGAAGATGACAGATAATTTTATAACGTCTATATATATTATATTTGATATCTTTATTCACAAAGTTTGTCCAGCTCAGTTGGTAGAACATAAACTTTTCAACGTTATGGTCATGGGTTCGAATCCTAGGAGGTGATTTGTTTGGTGACACGTGTATTTTTTTTTTTAATTAAAGATTAAACGACGTCGTTTTATTTAACTGCGGATTAAAACGGAGTTGTAACTCCGTTTCTAAGATCCGTTATCGGATTTAACGTCGTGTCTTTTATGGCTCGGTCAACAAAAGTTCATGGTTTAAAATTGAAGTCAACAAAATAAGATGATTTAAATGGCTGACTCGATAGTTGATGCTTTTAATGGCCATAATTTGTAAGTTGATGTTTTTTTAGGCAGTTTTCCCAAATATAAATGTTGTACAATACACAAAATTTAATAGTTTATGTATTAAAAAAGAGTGATTGATAGTTTGAATATTAAAATGGATGTCAACGTTAGTCTGTGTATTTTTCTGGATGTCAAAATAGTTTGTGTATTAAACGTCCAAATTATGTAGAATTGGTGTATTTTTAAGCTTTTTTCCCAAACAAGAATAGTAAATTGCTATTTTTTCATGATTTCATTTTTTCTAATTTCCTTTCTCCTTTTGCCTCTTCTTCATGATTTCCTTTTTTGTTCAATTTCTTTTGTTGATTGATTTCCTTTGTTGCTTGTTTTCCTTTTGATTTGATTTTCTCTTTTTCTTCTTTTCCTCTTTCTTGATTTTCCTTTTTACTTGGTACAAACGAATCTATTCCAACATAAAGTGATACTCAGTGTTCGATTTGTACTGACGATTGGTCCAAGAGTCATGAAAATATCATCAAGATGCCTCAATGCAAACATATGTTTCATCAAGGCTGTCTCTTTGAGTGGCTTGGTCGACAAAACTCGTGTATTGGGCTATACCTTAGTCTATTGGGCTCATATTGTAAAGTCTAGGTTTAACTAGACTACACCGTCATATGAACGAGTATATATATGTTGTAAGATACGTTTGTGAAGGACACGAAAGCATATATTCTATAAATTCTACATGGTATCAGAGCTCAAATCCTGAACTTTGATTTTTTTTCTCTTTTGCTTTCGATTTTTTGGATATTTTCCATTAAACCTCTGATTTTATTTCTTTCTCGAGCACGAGTTTCCCCTTTTTGCTCGGTCTCGTTTCCTTTGTTTTCTCTTCTACTTCGGTGATCCGAAACCATGTCCGGTGATTCTACGTCTGGAATGCCTCTCACGACTTCAGCTTTAACTAGTTTGCTCAAACTATGAACATTCATATGTCCCAACATCTAGTTGATATTGCTTGGTAGATAAGCACTGATCTGAATGACTCTACATATATCAATTGTTTACAGATCTAATTCCAAACTAGACTATGTTTCCATTTTCATCTACCACTTGGCAATCCGTACGTGTGAAAATAACCTTCAAGCCTTCATCACATAACTGACTAATGATGATGAGATTAGCCTTAAAACAGTATGAACAACTAGAAATATTACGTTCGGTTTTACTAGAAATACTACGAACAATTAAGACAACAATTCTTTGAATTCTCAAATCTTTAGTCATTACAGTCAACAAAAACAAAAGCTAGATCAAGCCACATTAATTTGCTTTTCACCATCACCTTCTTCATGTTGGATTTAGATTCCACCAACGCATGTTCCTCGCAATCAGAACCAACTTTCAATTAAGGCGTCGCACCAACACCTCTTTGGAATTCCACGAATTATTGCTCTTCCTCATTGGTATGCGGTTCTCAGATCAATAGGTTGCCTAAATGAAGTTGCAGATAATTGGCTCATTTTTCACTGCTCAACACGCATAAACCAATTAGTCAAATCAATCGATATGAGCCCGGAAACCTATCAAAGATTCAAACACGGATCCATAAACATAAACCCCAAAATATAACCCTAAAATACTAAAATCCAGAAGTGAAACCCTAAATACTAAAATCCATAATTGAAATCCTAGATACTAAAATCTAGAATTGAAACCCTAAATACTAAAATCCAGAATTTAAATCCCCTTATTTTCGCTTCGAATGAGGGAAAACTATTTTTCGCTTCGAATGTGGGAAAACTATTTTTCGATTCGAAGGAGGGAAAACCAAAATTTATAAAATTATTCAGATTATTTAAAAAATATTACAGCCGTTGTCAATATAGTTATACTTTTTAGTTGTACAGTGGTACTCGATTCCAAACAGTTGTGCTTCGGGGCATATTTTACTTATATTAGTATTATTGTAACCTAAACTAATATTTGTAGGTTGTATTAATAAAATATGGTAGTTTCAGTATATTTTCAAAGTCTTCATGGAATAATGTGTGTTATATCACATTTCTTGTAGAGTACGCCTCATATCATGAGTAACAATAACAAAGTCTTCTTACAAGTATAATGTGTTCTATGTGAAAAGTATATGTATGGTACACATGAATATGATATTTTGCCACAACAATGTATTATAATCACAACAACTCGAAGAATATGACATTTTCACTTAATGGTATGCTTAAGTGGTGTATTCCAACACCATACCATATAACTTATTTGACCTCAGTTGTTCTAATTATTATAGGTTGTACCACTTTATGTATGATAAACATGAAGTTGATACACATAAATATAATGCATTACAAGCATAAGTATGATTAGATTAACACATTATTCGGTGTATATCACCACAAAACGTAATTTTAAAAGAAGGTAACTGATACATGTCGGGCATGTTGCTTGATTTCCAAAATAACTGATACAATCAAACAAATTACACCGTAGCGTTTGAATTGCTACTACAACAACCAACTTGTTTATTTCTTCGGCGATGTTCGTTGATATAAACATTTTTCCTTGCTTTCTTCCCTTTCACCTCTTCATTTTTCCGAGGCATATCCCGTCATCCTCGCTTCTGACGTTCAGAAGTTCGTCTGGAAATTCATCATCTGCCGACACGGAATTCCATACGAGATTATCACCGATAACGGTCCCCAGTTTATATCAACGCTATTCAACGATTTTTGCGCCAAGTGGAAAATCCGGCTAAGTTTCTCTACACCGAGATACCCGCCGAGCAACGGTCAAGCTGAAGCAACAAACAAAACGATCATCGCTGGCCTAAAGAAACGATTAGATACTCATAAAAGGACATGGTCCGATAAACTCGACGGAGTCTTATGGTCATATCGCACGACTCCAAGGTCGTCAACGGGACAATCCCCCTTCTACATGGCTTATGGTGTGGAAGCTCTATGCCCCGCCGAACTCACCATCCCGACTATCCGTCGAACGATGCTCGTGCAAAACCCCGATATTAACGATGAGATCATGCTCGACAACCTCGACAATCTCGAAGAACAACGCGATCAAGCCTTACTTCGGATTCAGAATTATCAGAACTTAGCAGCACGCTACTACAACAAAAAGGTCCGCGGACGTCATTTCACTGACAGCGACCTTGTTCTGAGAAAAGTCTTCGAAGGCACCGAAGAAAAGAATGACCGCAAGCTCGGCACAAACTGGGAAGGACCTTATCAGGTCATGAGGGTAGTCAAACCAGGCGTCTACGAGCTCATGAAGCTAGACGGAACCCCCATNAAAAAAAAAAAAAAAAAAAAAAAAAAAGATCACCGAGCTACTACCCATGGGCTCGATTCCATTATGTAATATGAACTACGAATGGCTTGATCCTTCTCTCGAAGGTACGTAGGCAGCCTTCACAGGCGCAGCTATAACATTAATAAAATTTCTTTTGCAGCAAAGGCATTTTACTGAACTCCAACAGTTCGTATTTTCAAGCCAAACTTTATGTTTGCCGAACTCAAATAGTTCGTATTTATAAAGTCAAACTTTATGTTTGCCGAACTCCAACAGTTCGTATTTTCAAGCCAAACTTTATGTTTGCCGAACTCAAATAGTTCGTATTTTCAAGCCAAACTTTATGTTTGCCGAACTCAAATAGTTCGTATTTCTAAAGCCAAAACTTTATGTTTGCCGAACTCCAACAGTTCGTATTTTCAAGCCAAACTTTATGTTTGCCGAACTCAAATAGTTCGTATTTCTAAAGTCAAACTTTATGTTTGCCGAACTCCAACAGTTCGTATTTTCAACCACAACGGTTTCCATATCGACGTCCTGGCCAGACGATCGAATAAGTCGAGCTTAGCTCGCACGCATCCTCATGGTGCAATGGATAACACACTTTCCACATTCAAAGCCGAGATCAGTCTCGCATTAACATCTCAGATTATCCAAGCCAAATAAGCCGAGTCCGTCTCGCACACTCAGATTCAATGTGAGAAAAACCTAGAGTATATTAAGATGAGCTGATCACGTACTCTTAAATTAAACTCTAAGGTCAAGCCGAACGTCCTTCCTCGCAAATTTAAGCCGATTTCTCAACAGTCGCAAAGTTAGTAAGTTGATTTCTCAACAATCGCAAAAACAGTAAGCCGATTTCTCAACAATCGCAAAAACAGTAAGCCAATCTACAATATGGGTTGCCGACCTCGAACAGGTTCAGTCAAACTCGTCCTCTTCACCCGACTAAGACCGTACTGTTTACGGCACCATTTTGTACGACAAGTTTGAGAAGTTCGTATAAAAGTACGACTTCAAATATATATATCAAGACACGATTTAGAAAACAACTAAGTATAACATTCGAGTCCGCAATCGACAAAATATCAAGATTCATTTAAAAAAGCCCCTCGGGCAAAATGGATACCGGACTTTAAAAACCCTCCGGTCCAAGAGGTCGAGTTATAAGCCCATTCGGGCAGAAGAAAACTAAACATATTACAAAAAAGAGACAACTTAGACATTTTGCTTCCGCATCGCGTCCGCGCGATCCGCCGACATTGAGGCCTGGTTGGATCCGAACTCATCAAGGCCCGGCGGGACCTCGTTACCCATCGAGGTCGAAACCTCCGGATGTATTGGATCGGTGAACGGCGAGACGATCAGGTCCGCGTCAGCCAGCTTGCAGAGATCAATCGCAGCATATTCCGCCGACTTTTCAGCCTTAAGCTTCTCGAGCTTCTCGATGCTGGACGGCGGGACGATGATACCGTGCTTCTTCTTGAGGCTATCGCAAAAACCAAGGATTCCCTGGATTTGGTTGACAGCAAGGAATGGCCTCTTTGCCCGATCGATCGCCCACAGATGATCCTTGACCTTCTGCAGCCGAACTTGGCACCTTTCGGTCACCACCTTCCTCTTCGCGATCTGCTGAGAATGGCCAGCCCGTAGTCGCGAAGTTTCTGCGAACAGCTTTACCGAGAGCGCATCTTTTTCCAACTCCAGCTCGGCGTTGGATCTCTTCAGTGCGGCCAGTTCACGAGTCAGCTCGGCTACCGCGCGATCGCCTGCATCCACCCTGTCCTCGGACACATGCAGCTCCTTGCGAAGCTCCACCACCTGAACGCTCGCTTCAAAAGCTTTACGACGGGAGGCACCGAGCTCGCGGTCGTAAGACCCGACGATCTCATTCGTCTGGGCAACCATATGCCGAAATAACGAACTTTAGAGACAAGAATTGAGAGGAAGGAACGATGAACTCAAACGGGGGGGGTCTTACCTCTGCAGTGGTCCGGGCTAGTTTCTTGAAGGCCTAGGACATATGAAGACGATCAACCGGAGGGAAAAATCCGGGCCGAAGCTCACTCGCCGATACGTTTCGGCATAATCCCACGAGTCGGCCGTTGGATCCGACGTTCGATGCCTCTTCGGTCCCGGAGAATCATTCGACAGGACCACCGTATCTTCTTCAGGCCGCTGAGGCTCAGTATCCCTTCAGCACCTTCAGTACGCTCGGTACCGACTCCAGCAGTTGGGCCAGCTGCCTGCCGAGTCCCCCTTTTAGCCTTTTTTCTTCTCTTCTTTTCAGCTGGGAGAGAAGTGTGTTCCCCAGCAAGAACCCGTTCTCCAGCAGGAACCTCTCCTTGGCCGATCTCTTCATCGTTAGCCGGAGCCTCAGGATTCGCCTGTTCGGCTGCCAAAGGAATATCCGCGTCTATTTCATCGCCATCCATCTCGGCAGAAAGATCAGGGATATCGTCGAACTTCATTTTTTGGCGACGAGAGGGGTTTGCTGTGGAGAGAAAGAACACAGATAAAGGAAAGAAAAGGAGATTGCCGGACTGCGAAGAAAAATTTACCGAAATCTACCTTTAAGAGCTCTTTTCGCTTTCAAATCGAGCTTCTCTTGGTAGGCTTCAGGCCACCAAACTTTCCCAACCGCACTTAACTGCTTCGCGTGGACGAAAATGAATCCCGGTGAGGTGATAAGGAAACCCGGTATGTGACGATCTGAAAAGAAAAAGAAAAAATATAACTTAGGCGAAATAGTGCAGTAAATAGAAATCGAGAACCAAGATCTACCGATAGGGGTCCTCCACTGAGTTCGGTAGCTCCCGTCCGGACGCTCAACGGAAGATTCATCAATCTTCACGAAGAAATATCGGGCGTTCCAGTTATTAACCTTGCTCGGCTTATTCCCGGTAACAAGATCGGCTTCCGGTTTCGCGTTAGCCGATAAAAACCAAGGCCTAACCTTCGATAAATTCACCCGAAACAGCCTTTCGAAGACCTTGGCAGTGATGGGAATGCCGCAATCTTTCCCAAGAGTAAGGAGACCCATGATATTTATTACCATGGCCGACATGAGCTGAGAGATCGCGACGTGTCGCCTCTTGCAGTACTTATAAAAGAGCCCCGGAATAGGAAACTGAAGTCCGCAGCTTCTAAAGTACTTTTCATAGATGCATATATAGCCGTCAGGAGCATCCCATGGGCGATCGACAGCCTTCGGGATCTTGAAGAGAAGACCGTTCGGAGCGCCGCATCGCTCCAAGGTAACCTGGACCGTCTCCGCAGTAGAGCGAGATGGCCCGATGTTCGCAGGTTTTTCGACCACCCGTCCACTAGCCGACGTGGGAACATCATCTTGACGAATCCCTGGGGAAGCAGCGTGATCGTCCGGATAAGCAGCATCATCGTCCTCCGCGAGCCGAGCTGCAAATTCGGCATCTACCCGGACTTGATCGTATGACCCGGCAACCTCCTCTTCAGACTGATCTTCATCAACGAGATGAGGGACTTCAATAACAACCTTCAGATTGCTCGACCCGACAGCAGCACACTGAGAGTTGCGCCTAAACAGCTCTTCCCGAACATCACTTAGATCATCCGAACTCGAGTCGAGGCTATTAACGAACAGATCGAGATTGGGAAACTCCAGTGGAGTAGTTCGGTCATTAAGAGAAGAAGAAGAAGCCCTCGAATCCATATCGATCAAAAGGAAGAAATTTATGAAGAACAAGACGAAGAACTCGAAAATCTTTGAGCAAATCGGGTAAATCACGGCGGAGGAGATGATCGGAGAACGGAAAATAAATAAATTCTAGAGAGAAGGGAGAGCGCTAGAGAGAGAAAGAAGAATACCTTTCAAAGGAAATAAGCAGAAGTGACAAAACGGAAGGAGGTTCGACCGATATTTATAGAGAAAAAGTAATGATGACAATTCCTCGAAATACGCGACCGAAGAAGACGAATCAACACGCGACTCTTCGAGTTCCACGGCCAAAGAAGATGAAACGACACCCCCTTCCCGAGAAAAAACTACCGAACTCGAACGTTCAGGATCGATATCAGGATCCATGAATCAAAGGTTCCGAACTTAAGAACGATTGCGAATCAGCTCACCGAACTCGAAAGTTCATAAAATCGATTCAACCGTGAGAATCCCAATCTTAAAAGGAATTCGCCGAACTCAAAATGGAATCTGATCAGATCGTACCGATCTCAGTCCTTACCGAGCTAAAGAATACTCCTTAGAAATTCACCAAACTCATAAATTCGCTCGCCGAACTGAGAGGGGGACCAATTGTTAGAGGGGGGATTAGCACCCCCTGGTTTAACTCGGTTCGAACCGAGACCGGTTCGATTAAGACTGGTTTACGATGGTTCGGATTGAGGATGAACCAGCCCAAAAACATTGGGCCGAGCTCGGAATCTCGCTAAGCCCATCTCGGCCACCGATCTGGGCCCGGGGCGAGCCCAGTCCGCTACAACAGATAAAAACTGGAACATTTCCCCTTTTGCCGCCGATCTCGGAAAATGAAATATTCCCTTCGATTGAATCTTCAAGATATCATGAAGATATCCTTATCTCGGAGAGAAAACCGGAATATTTCCTTCTCCTAATCGAGCAAGGAAAAGGAAACATTCTCTCTTTAAACCGCCTCAAGACATTATAAAGAGGGGGGGAGGCTCATTCATTCACATATCCACAACTTCCGCAGAGACCAGAGAGAATACGAGAGAACTACTTACCGATCTCAAGTTCTCCATCTTTGCAATCTTAAAACTCTGTTGTAACGCCGACTCTTGATCAATAAAACGAGATTCCGATTAAAGTACTGTTTTACCCCTTTTGTGTGATTTACGGATCAATACTAGTCACCGTCATCATACCACCCAAACTCACGATAAATAGAAGATCACATTCATTACAAAGGGAGGAGGATTTTTCTCGGGGGCCCGACCTGGCTCTCTCTCACCAACCATAACAAATAAGAGACGACCACCGACCATGCGAGAAGAAGCTTACGGAGAAAGACGATCTCGCGGACAAGACGAAGCTCGAGGAGAACGAACTCGTGAAGATGAAAACAACCATGGGAGGTTCATAGATGGCTTGCATGACAAGCAACCAGCATGCACGACCTACAGATCACAACCAAACCAACCGAGCTCGCCGAACACATCGACCACGACGACGATCACCGAGCTCACTTACCACCACGACGACGAGAACGATCCATCTCACAAAAACGAGACGATCTCTGACCACACGCCATGCACGTCGCACGTCGCCAACCATGAGTAGGGATGTCAATCGGGCTAGCCCGGCTCAGCCCGGCCCGAAACCCGTAAAGCCCGCATATATTTGAGCCCGGCCCGGCCCGAAAAAAAATCGGGCCTATATTCCAAAGCCCGGCCCGGCCCGGACAAGGCTCTAAGGATTTTCGGGCTTTTTCGTTCTTTTCTTTACAAACACAAAAATTCACAATTCTCAGATGAATAATTAAAACAAAATATTTATCAAAATAAATCTAAATTGAAATGTATTATATCAAATCCAATTAAATTTAAAACACAAGTTTGCCAAAAAAAACAACAAAAATTTAAATAAATTGTATTACCAAATAAAACATAAAATCAAAACACTTCAAATCTAGGTAGTAAAGTTAGATTAGAATATCCTTCATCGTCTTCTAAATCCTCATCACCATCAAGAAGTACATATAAAAAAAAGTAAAATAATATTAAGTTTTGACATGTATAAATCATATAGAAATGTCATTGAAAGTTTATGGATAATGATTTTAAAGATATAAAGTAAATATGGATGAATGATAATGGTACATGAATCACAAAATGTATAGAAAATATGTCAAATTATTATTTTTAGAAAGATAAATGTTTAAATAAAATCTCTAACTAATTAAAATGTAAAGTTTCGGGCTTTTCGGGTTAGCCCGAGCCCGGCCCGAAAAACACACTACCCCGAATGGGCTTTATCCCGAAAAGTCTGATTTTTTCGGGCTTATATTTCTAGGCACGAGCCCGCTGTTTTTCTGGGTCGGGCCGGGCCGGCCCTCGGGCTTTGGCCCTAATTGACACCCCTAACCATGAGACACTCACCTCGCCGACCTCACGTCGCATGTCATCGAACACGACCTCACGCCACACGACCTCACGATCATGACCAAGACGAGCTCACCACTCCGAACTCGCCATGCACCGCGCCGAACTCACCAAGGATCGATCTCCAACCTCGCCGAACCCTCGAGCCGACCATAACGCCACGATAAGCGATCTCACTACTACTTTTTGTCTAGCTCAGCATTATGCCAAACCACTTTTATTACTCTCCATCTTTATAATTACGAACTACGATTAAGTTTTGTTCCTTCTCATTTGCCTTACTGCTCTATTTAACTGAAAATCTCCGAACCCTCGATATAAATTGATTTGTTAGAGACGTGCTCGAACACGGTTCAACAATTGGCGCTAGAAGGAGGGGGTTGAGGATTTTCTACACGCAAAAAGCAGCTTGGTCAATGTCAGGAACATCGCCCTCACCTCCGAACGACGTCGGCAACCGACGAGCTCCTAACAGATAAGTGTCGTGTCTATTTTTATTTTTTATTTTTATTTTTACTTCTACTTTTTTGTCTTTTTCTCAAATCGAGCCCATCTCGTCATAAACTCGACAAGATAAGTGTCGAGCCTAGCCTCGTGCTTAAGCTTAAAAGTCAGCAAAAACAGAGCTCAGTCTCGCACTCCAAAGGATAAATCGAGCTTTTGTCTCGTACCTCGGGTCGAACCCAAAAGCCGAGCTCCGGCTCGCAAGCAAAACGCGTTCCTCATGGATGCAGTGGTGAAATAATCCACGTCTTAAGCCGGGGCCAGTCCGGCAACTAAATCCTAGATCGACCGATAAATAAATAAGCCGAACACATCTTCGCATATTCGAATCCGATCTAGGATGCTAACGGGATGGCCGAGTTCATCTCGCTCCTAATAGCCAAGCCGAGCTTAGCCTCGTATTCTTCGATAGGTGGACCGAGCTAACGACTCGCACCTTTCGCCACTCACATCGCCATCTAAAGTCGAGTTCTCGCTCGCACCGAACATCTAAAAGACGAGTCCTCACTCGCACCAGATGTCTCAAACCTAACTAACAACGCCGAGCTCACCCTCGAGCTCAATCTATCATTTGCAGGATCAAAAGCCGAGTTCAATCTCGCGTCTTTAGTCATTTTTGCAGGAACGGGTTAAACCCAAAAGCCGAGCTCCGACTCGCAAAGGATAAGCCAAGATTCTTTATGTCGAGCCACTCGTTTATTAGTCCGCCGACTTCGACACTCATTCGCCTTGGAGAGGGCTATTGCGGGTGGTGGGCTTTACACAGCCCTCACCTAGCCCAATCAAAAACGAGATGGGCCCATCAAACTAAGACCCATGATCACCGACCATGGACCAGAACACGACACGCAAACTATACAACACGCTCGCGACGAGGACGAACATGACAAGAAGAGGTGACGAGAAGGAGCTCATTAGGAAAGAACGATCATGACGGGAGCAAAGAACATGGAGAGAGTAACTTGCATGACGAGCATGACAAGCTCACCACATGGCTGCGAACATCATTATACACGCCGAACACGAGAGAAGAACGATGACAACGACAAAGTAAACTCACCCACAACAAGGGAGGACCGACCAAAAACACAACCGACCATGAACATGCATAAACAAGAAACTTGCATGCCAAGCAATGTGCATGGATGAGTAACGTGCATGGAGGATCCGAGATCAAACTCCCCTCGCCGACCACAAACCATGCATGTCGCTACACCGAACTTACTCACGACACGAGGGAGACCACGACTTCACGAACACGAGGGAGACGAGCTCATCATCGCATCGATCCAACAAATGCCGAGCTCAGTCTTGTATCAAATCAACAAAACTCCGACCTCGTTTTTTGCCGAGCTAAAAATCTCATGAAATTCGTCGACCTATTTTCGACGAACTAGGGGGACAATTGTTGGTGGTGGGTTTATCACCCCCACTTTAGCCCAGCAAAAATCGAAATCGGCCCATCAAACTAAGGCCCATGAAATCAGTCCCTTAAGTGATCGCCTAGTCACCGTCATCATACCACCCAAACTCACTATAAATAGAAGATCACATTCATTACAAAGAGAGGAGGATTTTTCTCGGGGGCCCGACCTGGCTCTCTCTCACCGACCATAACAAATAAGAGACGACCACCGACCATGCGAGAAGAAGCTTACGGAGAAAGACGATCTCGCGGACAAGACGAAGCTCGCGGAGAACGAACTCGTGAAGATGAAAACAACCATGGGAGGTTCATGGATGGCTTGCATGACAAGCAACCAGCATGCACGACCTTGGGATCACAACCAAACCAACCGAGCTCGCCGAACACATCGACCACGACGACGATCACCGAGCTCACTTACCACCACGACGACGAGAACGATCCATCTCACAAAAACGAGACGATCTCCGACCACACGCCATGCACGTCGCACGTCGCCAACCATGAGACACTCACCTCGCCGACCTCACGTCGCATGTCGCCGAACACGACCTCACGCCACACGACCTCACGATCACGACCAAGACGAGCTCACCACTCCGAACTCGCCATGCACCGCGCCGAACTCACCAAGGATCGATCTCCGACCTCGCCGAACCCACGAGCCGACCATAACGCCACGATAAGCGATCTCACTATTTCTTTTTCTCTAGCTCAGCATTATGCCAAACCACTTTTATTACTCTCCATCTTTATAATTACGAACTACGATTAAGTTTTGTTCCTTCTCATGTGCCTTACTGCTCTATTTGACTGAAAATCTCCGAACCCTCGATATAAATTGATTTGTTAGAGACGTGCTCGAACACGGTTCAACAATTGGCGTTATAAGGAGGGAGTTTGAGGATTTTCTACACGCAAAGAGCAGCTTGGTCAATGTCAGGAACATCGCCCTCACCTCCGAACGACGTCGGCAACCGACGGTCGGTAATGAAGGAAGTCTTCTCACGATCGTCCGGGTGCATGAGTATCTGATTGTAGCCTGAGAAGGCGTCCATGAACGAGAGAAGTTCGTTCCCAGTAGTGGCTTCGACGAGTCTGTCGATATGTGGGAGCGGGAAACTATCCTTTGGGCAGACTTTGTTCAGATCGGTAAAATCGACGCAGATCCTCCATTTACCGTTCTTCTTTTTGACAACAATTAGGTTTGCCATCCAGTCCGGATACCATACTTCTGTGATTGATCACGCGCTAAGTAACCTTACGACTTCGTCGTTAACGGCACGGGCCTTCTCATGACCGAGCTTACGTCGTTTCTGCTTGATCGGTTTGAAGGTGGAATCAATATTGAGCTCGTGACTCGTTATCTTTGGATTAATCCCTGGCATATCGGTGATTGATCAGGCGAAGGTCGAAACGTTCATTTTGAGGAATCGGATCAAGTCTGTCTTGATGTCTTCATCGAGTTCGGCTCTGATCCCCACACATTTCTCTGGATTGAAGTCATCAATATGGACTTGGACAATCGTTTCGTGTCGCGGCAGGTCAGGATCATTCAGAATTTTCTTCTTATTGATGATGTAAGTGCGGGGAGCTGTCCTTAGTTTGCATTCGTTGATGAAACACGTTCGGGACATCACCTGATCGCCTTTAAGAGTGAAAACTCCGGCAGGTGTTGGGAACTTGACGCACTGTGATATGTTGATATGACGGCTTTCATCGAAAATATCCACGGTGTGCCGAGTATCACATTGTAGATTGCGGGTTTGTCCAGTACCAGGAACTTGACCATCCGATAAATCCCTCCGGTATACATGGGGAGCTTGACCGTCGTGGCAGTCATGGTTTGCTCACTTGAGAAACCGGTGAGTGGTTCGATGTTTGGTCTGATCTGATCCTCGGGATAGTCCATGTTCTTTAGTGTATCTTTGAAAATCACACTGACCGAGCTTCCAGTGTCGATCAAGATTCGTCCGACTACAACATCACTGATGAGCGTTTCGACGACCAGCGGATCGTTATGCGGCATGTGGAGTCCTTCTGTGTCGGCCTCGGAGAAGGTGATCGGCATTCCGTAAGACATAATCTGGTTTATACGTTTTGCGGCCACTGCTTCCTTACTGTACGTCTTTAGAGCTCGGACATAATAGTTGCATGATTCCAATGCGCCCATGATCATGTTGACTCGCTTCTGAACCTGTGGAGGTTGTTGAGCCTCCACTTTTTCCTCTCGATCTCGTTTCGGTTGTTCGTCATCAATCTTATCTTTAGGTTGCTCGATAACCTTGCTCGGTTTGAAGTTACGTCTCCTTCCGTTATCGTTACGGCGAGGTTTATTCGAAGGTTGGAAGGCTCCTTCGACTGGAACTTCCCCCTTTTTGTACTTCATCAGCAATAATTCCTGTAGGTGTCAGCACTCTTCAGTTGAATGATTTCCGAATCAATTGTGGAAGTTGCAATATAATCCAGACTCGGTATCGGGCTCTTTTGGTTCGTCCGACCGAACCCAAGTGTTTGACCAAGATTGCTGAGTTTGGACCGTGTTGACGGGCTGCTTTGGAGGAACATATTGTTTATCCATTCCATAGCAGCAGGTTGTTTCGTAAGTGCATACCGCCTATCTTTCTCGGATTTTTCCACTTCCTCCATGATGAAGATGTGTGCCATGTGTAAGATATCCTCCAACGTCTTTGGATTGCAGCGTTTGATCTCCTTGTGGAAGTCCGATTCGTACCAGGTCGCTTTATAAAGAGCCTCAATCGCGGCTTCGTCATCGATCGTACAGTGGGATACGACCGCTTTGAAACGTTCCATGAAGTTGCGTAGAGGTTCGTCCGGCTTCTGTTCAAGGGCCCAGAGTTCGGCGTTTTTCGTTTTCAGTTTGATAAACATGGTGAAGCGTTTGAGAAACTTGGTAGTGAGCTCGTTGTAGTTGTTGACTGAATTCGGCTCGAGCGTCGAAAACCAATCAAGCGCGGCTCCGGAAAGGTTCTCTACAAATAGCTGGCACATGGCTGCGTCCTTTTCGTTCTCCGAGCTGAAGCGAAATCGGTTCATCATGATAACGAAGGAGGTCAAGAAATGTTTAGGATCGGTGAACCCATCGTATGGTGTGATCGTGACCCTCTCCAATCGCCGGACTGGAGTATTGATGATTCGTTCCGTGAATGGTGCCCTCTGTGACTCCTGAATCACCTGATCGATTTCTGGCGCCGAGCTCGTTGCCTGATGGACTTTAGACCGCATGTCCTGTAACTGGGCCTGGAACTTTGCGAATTCCAAGTTTATGGCGGCTTGATCCGCGATGTGGATTTCCGAATCGGTTGCGGATCTCCTAGTCTGCGGGTCGGTCACGCCCGGGAGTTGAGTGTCGGTCAGATCAGGCAAGAGGTTCCGGCGTAAAGCGTTTCTGTTGGCGGGGGTGATCAGGCTTGGATCGAGGGTACCGATCTGGGTTCGGCGTTCGGTGTGGGATGCTATTAGAGATGTGATCCGTTCTTCGTTCTTTTTATTGATTTCTGCGAACTGCGCTGCCATGGCTTCCATAAAGATGCTCGGATCCATGAATGCTGGAGTAGCTGGAGGCGGTGAAAGAGTTCTCGGGGGATTAGTCTGATTATCCCCTCCAGTAGGTAAGGTCGGAGGGAGTCCTCCTTCAGTTGTTGGTAATCTAGTGTCAGTCGGATTGATTTCATCAACCCGAGGGTTTTGATCATCGTTTTCCGAGCCGTTGACGTTGACTACAGAGGTGTCGATTGGGAGAACCATTGCCGAACTCAATCAAACGATATCCGAAAGTACTGTTCTATTAACTCCCCACAGTCAGCGCCAATTGTTGATCCGTGAATCACACAAAAGGGGTAAAACAATACTTTAACCGGAATCTCGTTTATTGATCAAGAATCGGCGTTACAACAGGGTTTTAGTAAGATCGCAAAGACAGAGAACTTGAGGTCGGTGAAATAGTTCTCTCGTATTCTTTGGTCTCTGCGGAAGTTGCGGATCCCTCGATGAATGAGCCTTCTCCCCTATTTATATTGTCTTGAGGCGGCTCTGAATATGAATATTCCCTTTTCCTTGCTTGATTCGGGAATGGAAATATTCCGGATTCCCCTTTGAGATAAGGATATCTTCCTTATTCTTCGGCGGTCTGTTCGCAAGGAATATTTCTATTTCCGAGATCGGGGGGAAGAGGAAATATTCTGATTTTATCTGTTGTAACGGACTGGGCTCTGGCGCTGGGCGTAGATCGGTGGCCGAGATGGGCTTAGCGAGATTCCGAGCTCGGCCCAATGTTTTTGGGCTGATTCATCCTCGATCTGAACCATCGTAAACCGGTCTTGATCGAACCGGTCTTGGTTCGAACCGAGTTAAACCAGGGGGTGCTAATCCCCCCTCTAACAATCGTTAGGAGTCATTATTCTATGTATCATTGCGTAAGTGTATTTAGCCACATTGTAGCATTTGTCAGCCGCAACTCTGATCGCCTCCAGGCCATCTACCAAGTTATTGTTGCAGAAGTAGTCCTACAGACCTCTCATGTAAATTGCGGATAGATTTCCATGTCCCCAACACAGAATCATGAACTCAGTGAGTTTAGGGAGAGGGGTGTATCGCTCGTACTCTCCCATGAGGAACAAATCCACTTCCTTAAAGAATACATATTCCTCGATCACATTCTTGAAGGTCTTGCACCCCACTTTGGCTATATGAATATCTCTGAAGGAATTACAACCGTGGAACAAGAGGATCATGTGGAGTATTTGTTGAGGAAGATCGTAGAGTTGCATGCGAGAACCATATGATCCGATTGAGGCAAGTTTCGTCTGCTAGAGTTTGATCCCTCACCCCTGATAAATCTCATCATCTTCGGACAATTTTGGAGAAGATGACTCTTAATTTTCGAATTTATTATCTTATTGTGGAAGGAAATTGTCACAAGATGCAAACGATTGGGGGTTTTTAAGTCGTTATTTTTGGAGAAGATGACTATTAAATTTTGAAGTTATTATCTTAAAGTCTTGATTTTTCACTAAATGTCCACATTATTGATTTGACACGATTTAATGCATCTTCATTTAGTGGGTTAGTTTTTTCAAATATTACCAGTAATACTACAAACAACAATATTGATTGATTTGACACGAAGATATGCATCTTAATTTAGCTATCACCAAAAATACTAAAAATACTAAAATATAGTTGTTCTTAATATTGTCAGTAATACAACAAACCAAAAATACTAACATATAGTTGTCCCTTAACAAAATCAACAATACCAAAACCAGAATTAATTCTTCTTATGGAGCTTCGAGCTTAGAGTGCCCCCCAATGATATGAGCTTCCTTTTCCTCCCTCTCTCTCTCTTCTCTTATGCCAATTTCCTCTCATTCATTCCCTTGAACCCATCTACCACCGTTTTTGTAAAATTCTGTAAGCCTTCCATCAATTTTTCCAGATCAATCTTCGAAGTTGAGGTCTTTTTATCAAATCCCTTCTCCTCCTCATCATCTGAAATCTTTTGCATTAGTAGTCTCAGTATTCCTTAATTGTCCGAATGTTTCTCAATTGTCTCACTATTACATATATTTAAATCCCTTCTCTTCCTCGCTATTAATATTCTCTCCTTCTACTTACGTTTTCACTGGCTCTTCACGACTCAACACTGCATCATGCAATTGCGCTAAATTCAGAGGAGGATCACGCGGAACAGTTTTTTTGTTGTCTTAGTACGCGCCATTGTTTAATTTCGAAAACCATTTGATACCGATCCTTGATACCGATTTACTTAGGGTTGATTAGGTAAATTAGGATGATGATCGAGCTTTCGACTTTCACAGAAAATGAGCTTCGCCATAGTTGTCCCCCCTAGTAATTCACAAGCTGGAGCAAAAGACGAAGAGATGGGTTTGGGACGACTCAAATCTCTTTTTCAAAATTGTAAGATAAAAAAAATTATATTAAGGCTAGACCCGATCCAATTCTACCAGATCTCAACTTTATCCGATCCAAAACGTGGTTGGATCTATAAATACGGAGACTTTGATTGATTTTTTAAGTTTTTATTTTATTTTTTTATCATTTTCTAGAATTTTTTAAAAAAATCAAAACAAAAATTATTATTAGATTGAAACAAAAGAATTACTCCCTAATATTGCCAATGTTTAACTAGAGACCCTCTGTTTCCGAAAGAGACTCCGCCAACTCTTTCTTGTTCCTCTTACGGTCGTTTCCTCAGCCACTGACAGAGATCTTCTTCTCAAGCTTCTTAGCGGATCTAGCACTAGTCATTTCCTTTTAAACCAATCGGTTACTTCCACATCCTTTCTGAATATGATCGATTGAGTTTCGTTGCTTCGTCCAATTGATCACTGTGACGCAAAAACCCTAAATCTCAGAAACCGTGTTCTTGTTCTAATGGCATGTCAAATTCATGTCTCACGCGTCTCGCCATCGTCGTTATCAATCTTTGAAACTGAAAAAGGTCGATCCTTTATGATAAATTTGTTCCACAGAAGAAACCATCAAAGAGCTTCGTGGATTAATCCCATGAAAAGGTAGCGTTTCGATTTTGGGGGTAAAGGGTTTCAATTTTGGTTTGATATTGAATTTTCTCTTCAATTTTTTTTTGTTTTTTTCAATAGTTTTCAGATTCGAAGAGCAAATCAGAGAATAGCGTTTGCTTTAGACACAGGTTCTTCTTCAGTTCCTGGAGATAACGGAGGAGGACAAGAGATTAATGGAGACAGAACAGGTCTAGGTAGCACAAGATTAGGCAGAATTGCCATTGCGCTAGGCAACCAGTTGCTTGTGAAGATAAACTCTGCAAGAAAAAACTTTCCCATGAAGATCTTTCTACTGCTTCTTGGTTTCTACACTGCAAATGCATTGGCCACGATTCTTGGACAAACCGGTGATTGGGACGTGCTTGTCGCAGGAATCGTTGTCGCTGCGATTGAAGGAATCGGTATGCTTATGTATAAGAAGCCTTCTTCAACATTGTTATCTGGGAAGTTGCAGTCTTTTGTTGTGTTTATGAATTTCTGGAAAGCTGGTGTTTGTTTGGGTCTCTTTGTTGATGCTTTCAAGTTAGGTAGTTGAATAAAAACAAAAAATCTATAATGAGTAATGTGTGTGTATAGAGAGAGCCTTTGATTAGTTTCAGAAGTATAAGTTTCAGTTTTGCTGGAATGTCTGAGAATGCAGATCTTGTTTTTGGCACATTAAACCCAATTGTATTATAGTTTCACTTGTTTACTAGTAAGCTAAGCTTTGTTTTGGAAGAATTGAAGATCTTATGAATCAATTGCTCTAAACAGTTTCTTTAGAATCTTAATGGGAGCAAGAGGAGAGGCTACATACACTACTCAACTAAAGGGCATATGTTTTGCCAGAATCCAGACAATGTATCACCATGCCCCGCCACTTCTGCGATCCAAATTTGTCTCGGTTTGCATCCCCTAGTATCTGATTGGTCCGTCGAGGCTGCCTGTAGCAAACTGAAAGATACAAGAAAACGAATGATTCAATCTGCATCTGAAGTATTTCCATGTCGCTTGACGAAATCTTGTCGAAATTAGATGTGAACATGTGAAAATAGGGACCTGTTGAACTATTGGATTTGTTGAGGTTGTAAACTCATGTGTCATTCCTTGCCAAACGATCTTTCCTTCATACAGAAACAATAACCTGAATAGAAGAAACACAACTTCTCAAGGGATGAAGCAAAAGCTGCGAAATGTATTTCAAGAACAGGGACTAAAATGCAGAACCTGTCTACAGCTCTTTGAATGGTACTATGTTGATGGGTAACAACCAGATAAGAAGCGATTTTTGCAGGTTCTCCGAGTGCATCCTCGTCCGTCATGTGAACAGACCGTATAAGATCTTCAACTACAGTTGATGCAATTGGATCAAGTCCAGCAGTTGGTTCATCATACAAGAGCACCTAAGAAAAATGCAACAACTTCAAAACCTGTAAACAAATTCCTAAGAGAACTATAGAGATACAGGAGTCGAGCCTCTAAAGAAGAAACATATTCATGAACTTGTGTAGATCTTCAGATTACTTACCTCTGGCTCTATGACCTCTTTTGTTGTATCGAAAATTAGTGAACGAGCTAAAGCAACCCTTTTCTTCATCCCACCAGATAGCTCAGAAGGTAGTCGATTCTCAACCCCCTGATCTTATTAGAAACAAAAAAAAACAAAAATCATAAGGAATCAGATGTTTCTAGCTGAAGTAAACAATCACCATTTGATGCAAACTGATGATAATTAGGATACCTTCAAACCAACAGCTGCCAAGGTTTGTGTCACGAGCTCAGATATTTGATTCTCAGACATTTTTGATTTTTCATAACTGCGAGTAGTTGACATAGAAGAGTTTAATCAATATGACAGGATTACAAAAGAGCATCAGCCACCTTTTGGCTAGAAATGAGGTCAAAGAATAACATCTTACAGTAGGAAACCAACATTTTCACGAACTGTTAGAGAATCAAAGAGAGCTGCGCTCTGAAATACCTGTAAGATAGAAAAATAGCCATTTGATACAAAATCCAACCCACAAATGCACGACTCATGAGGAAGTATATCTAAGAACAGCACTTACCAAGCCAATACGAAGTCCTGATATTTCCTCATCACTTATCAAACCAGCTCGTTTTTTCCCTCGTATATAAACCTCTCCCTACATACCAAGCATCATAGACAATCCATAATCTGGCAGATAAAAAAAGTAGTGCACGACTTGCAACAGTTGCAGACCTGGTCTGGAGCAAGAAGACCAGCCATGATCTTTAAAATTGTTGATTTTCCAGTCCCAGAAGGACCAATCACCCCAACAGCTTCGCCATGTCTAATCTGCGTACATCGTGGTGGCTTTTGTCTGACTTTCAAAATCTGAAGGCTTTATGCATAATCTAAAGATCCAAAACAAGTCTAATAAAAGATTAACCTAATATGATCTTATCAAATTCCAAGGGTTTAACAGGAGAAAAGACATTCAATATCAAAAAAGAAAATCTTTACCACTTGTAATGTACAACTCTTTGCCGTGTCTCTGAGAACGAGATTTCAAGAGTTTAAACTATGATAAAACAGCATAGTAACCAATTCCATGCTACAAATAGCCAAACCAGTACACTCTTATGTCATGAGGCTTTGTCAATGTGATCCTTAAAGCAAATGAGTAGCAAAGAAACCCGCTCAGATAGCGCGAAAGCCTAAAGCTAAGATCATGCTTTTGCAAATCACTAACAACATTCCTTTACACTGAGTTTGAATGTACAATGACAAAACCAAAATTATACCTTAAAGCTAACACCTTTTAAGATATGTTTTTCCCCAAATGATTTGTAAACATCTCGACATTCTATAAGAACATCAGAATCATTCTCAGGCTCTAGATGTTTACGCAAACCTCCTCCTGACTTTGAGAGATTCTGCAGATATCAATCATGAAAATATTAAACACGACTCAAAGTTCGAACATTTGAATCAAAAGACCAGAGAGACAAGCATAAGCCGAGGTTATCAATGGCAGATAAAGGCATAAAATTTGGTGATATTACATCGAATTTAGTGGCTATGCAACAACGCAACGAGCTAATACTCTTTCTTCCCACAACCACGGATCGGTTAGAACCATGGCAGTGTAAGCTCGGAAGTAGCAACGAAGAAGAGGATAACGAAAGCATGATTCTGGGTTTTGAGATCTTGAAGAACGGATCGAAGATGCACAAATTCGCTACCAATTTGGAGAAAAATTGACCCGGAATCAACACTGATCAAGGTGTGGGTGAGTTTTACAGGAAACTTGTTTGCGGCGAAAATTGATTTTTTCTTCACCGATTAAAGCGAGCTACGTTTGTATGAAAATCACATGCCATTTTTTTTTTAAAATTGTAAATTATTAATTTGTGGGTGAAACGAAATTTACATGATGAAGAATAATACTTTTGCAAATGTAGTTTAGTTCAAGGACTGTTGATTAATAGTTTTAACTAATTTTGACATTCCTATCTACGAACAACCCGGATTTTAAGTTAATTTTTTTATACAAAACCCAAAGAGTTTGAAGTGTGTGATTCGGAACGAGTAATAGCAGGTTAAAATTTAGAACAAATATTTTAAATATTATAAAGTATATTTCCTCTGTTTTATAATATAAGATGTTTTAAAACAAAAAAACTTCTAAAACATCTTATATTAAAATATATGATAAGTTCTGGAACCAAAAATCCGGATAACGAGACAGGTCTAGGAAGTTAATTTAGTTAAAAGTCCATTTAGACATTTGATATTTTAGACTATTCATGTAATTTCAGAGAATTTTTTGATATTTCAAAGTATTTATGGATAATCTTGTGTAACAACCAAAATATTTAGACAATTCATGTAAACAACCACATAGCCTTTTTTTTTTTTTTTTTGAACAACTAACAACCACATAGCCTACTTTGCTTAACTTGTGAGTTTTGGAAGAAAAAGATGCAAAATATTTCTTAAGCAGGTGATTTCAACACTATTGGACTCTGTAGTCAAATTAGCCTACATAATGTTTTTAGGGTCCGTTCTTGAATCATAAATAGAACATGAACCGTTCGACAAAAAAAAAAAAAAAATTGAACAAGAACCGAATTACATGAGAACATGGACAATGTCTTCGGTTAATGTCCAAACCGGTCAAATTATATACACAAGTAACATTTGAGAGAGGCAGAGAAACTCTGGAAGATTAATAAGACTGAGATTTTAGTAACAAACAAGCATTTCCACTTCACATCTCAGACAACAGACAAATGTGTGTTAGAACTAAATATACATAAAATCAATCTTCTCTTTGCCATTGCTAACGATTCAGAGTTAACCTTTGGTCTGAAGAATATAACTCCGAGCACGAACTGAGCAGAAGATAGCCAACACTCCAAAATCGAAGCTAATAAACGCGCTCAAGCAGAATATCCAAATCGATATCGGTCCTTCCACCAATTCATTTTGATATATTTCCTCTTGTGATGCATCAATGTTTGCCGGATCACACTTGCTTCCGGAAGATTCAACACACAGCTCTGGATTTCCGGCTAAAGCGCCTGGAAACTTTCCAAGCCCTTCTTTCTCAGTGATGATTCCGGAGAAACAGTTGTGAGATAGATTCAGAAGCGTCAATCCTGGAGGAGTCGAGACGTTTCCAGTGACTTGACCTGATAGAGAATTGTGTGAAAGATCTAAGGCCTTTAATCTTGGCAGCTTCTCTAGATGAGGAAGCTGACCTTCAAGGAAGTTGTAGGACAAGTTTAAGTACTCGATATTCTTCTGTCTGAACAAAGCTTCTGGGATCTCTCCGTGTAATAGGTTGTCAGAAAGATCAATCCCAACCATGGACAATAGATTGTAGCTGAAGGTTAGTTCGTCTTTGGCAATCACATTTGCTGATATTTTGATCTCTACTTTCCCTGGTGGCTCTGCAGATCCAGCGGTCTGAAAATCCTTGAAGCGTGTGCTGTTCAAGTTATCGTCCGGTATGAACCAGGAGAATCTGTTGCTGGAGTAGTCGATCATTTGGATCTTGTCGAACTTGAACAACCAAGAAGGAAGAGTTCCACTGAATTTGTTCCGGGCTAGAGAGAGATACTTGAGATTGGACCATTTGGTAATGGCTTCATTAAGGTTTCCTGAGAGGTTGTTGGAACTGATATCCACAACCTCCAGCGACTTCAGGCCGGCTAAAGTAAGCGGGATCTCGCCCGAAATCCTGTTGTTGCTTATGTCCAGTATCTTCAGACTGTCCAACGCATCAAGCTCGGGTTGGATTTCGCCCGAGAGATTGTTGTTGCTAATCATCAAAGCAAGCAACTGAAAGCAACCAACAATGTTGAGAGGGATTGAGCCGCTTAATGCGTTGTGGGAAAGATCAATGACCTGGAGATATGTCAGATTCCCGATCCTAGCCGGGATATCTCCCGTTAGAAGATTGTGAGAGAGACGCAATGCTTGTAAACTCGTCAACTCGGTGATCCTCAACGGTATATAACCAGAAAACCTATTGTGAGAGAGATCGAGAAGAATCAGACCCAATTTCTCAGTTGTTTCCGAGATTCTACTAGGGAGACGACCTGAAAACCCGTTGTGGCTCAAGTCAAGCATCACAAGCTTCTCCGAAAACATGAGCCTTGGAGATATCTCGTAACTAAAGCCATTGAAGGATAGATTTAGATGACTCAGCTCTGCCAAAGAACCCAAACAAGAAGGCAAACCACCAACCAGAGAGTTTTCAGCAAGATTCAGAACACTAAGGGACGGACGAGAGGCATAGAAACAAGGCAGTGTACCGGAAAACCGATTCGAAGCAAGATTAAGAACCACCAATGGCTGCTGAAAATCTCTAAGTGTACCAGTCAAGTTATTGCTCTCAAGATTGAAGTACTTGAGAGATTTCAAATACAACAAGCTCTCAGGTATCTCTCCAAGAAATGAGCAAAAATTGAGATCAACTCTCTCCAGATTCATCAAATCTCCAACCCAGTGAGGAATCAATCCACCTAAATATCTATTATCGCTTAGAACAAGTTCTCTAAGCTCCTTAAGGTCAACAAATGTTCCGGGAATCGCACCAACCAAACTATTCCGACTAAGATTGAGTGTCCTAAGATTACGCAACGCACCGAAGCAAGAAGGAATGTTTCCAGAGAAATTGTTCCGAGAAAGGTCCAAGCTTTGAAGAGAAGCGAGCTTACAGAGTGATGGGTGAATCTGACCGGACAAATTCGTATCGGATAAAGTGAGGGAGAGAACTTTTCCGGTCGGATTCTGACAAGCTAGACCTGTCCAGTTAGAACACGTTGAGCCGTACCATGTCGATAAGGTTCGATTCGGATCGTGAATCGAGACGCGGAATATCAATAAAGAGGATTTGTCATGTGGGTCGATTTCTAGAGGCTGTGATTGAGCTACAAGCAACGAGGGAGAGGAAACAAAGAAGAAGAAGAAGAAGAAGAAGAAAAGAGTTAAATCTGCAATCCCCATTATAGCTCACTGGAGAAGATGAAGTAGGTATAGTGGCAATTGACGTATATTTAGAAGGTTTCAGGGGTGAATTACAGAAAGGGCATCGAGCTCTCTTTACAATGGAGAGTGGAGCAACGCGACCTGGAAGTGGAAGTGGAAATGGGAGTGGAAGACAAAGACAGACAGAACATTCTCTTTTCCGCTGCTTTTGTTTTAGCCGTTCAGATTTGGGACTTAGAGCATCTTGCATTGGTGAGACCATCACCAAATATATATATATTTTTTAATAATTAAATAATTAAATTTTTTTTTTTAAACAATTTAGACCAATCACAAATCGCTACGTGTGATTTGGGCGTCTAACTTTATTTTTTTGGTGTCTAATTTCAACCCATCTCTCTTACTTTTTTATTTTATTTGTTAAATAGAATGTGTTTCATTGAGACAACCCCAATGCACATGCTCTTATTGCTCAAATGCCATGTTTGGTCTAAACATATTCTCAAATACTCAGTCCTATAATAATCAATTTTTTATATATATATAATTACAAAAAATGATACAAAATCCAAAAAACCAATCAAAATCTCCATAATTATATACTCAGCCATGATTTTGATCGGATAAAGTTGAAATCTAGTGGAATCGATTCATGTCTAGCTATTATTTAACTTAATTTTTTTTGTTATTCAGAGCAATTTGTCCAATGTAGGGGAGAGATCGACGAAAGCTTCTTCTCCGCCGCCATGGATATAGCTTGAAATCAAAAACCCATTTCTTTGATTTTGGCGCAAGCGGATGGAGGAAGAGCCGGCTCCGGTTACTTACCCAACCAACGAAGCTTCACCGTCCCTTGTTACCTGAAGGCCGAAGCGACAGGAACGTTCGGAGCTGGTGAAGATCACTGATGTTGGGCTAGAAGCGAGAACAACTATACAACTAGAAAGTATAACTATGTTAAATTTTGCGAAATGTTTAAAATTTTACTTTTTTCCTCGATTTTAAATTTTTTTAGATTTTCGGTTTCCTTATAAAAGGGGTATTAAAACGATTTAAAAAAGGTAGAATAGTATTTTTTTTCCATTTTTCCCATCAAAAAAAAACTAGAGAGAGTTGTGACAACTACATTATTTGGGATAACTGTGTGAAAAATTCATGAATTTTTTTATTAACATAATTGCCACTGTCATTTGGGGGTCCAGTTTTATCCCTTAATTAATTAATTGTATTTTCTTTTTTGAATTCAAAATTTTAATATTAAATAATATTTTATTAAGGGTATAATAGGAATTACATAATAAAAGAGGGAAACCAAAGTATGGAGAATAAAATAGAGTATGGTAGAATAGATTTTGATCATTAAGAGCATTTTAGCAATAAGTCCTTCAGACTTGAGACACATAAATGATTAATTATAAAAAATTTGGCTAGATCGGTACTTTAAAGTTTTAAATTTACTAAAAGAGTATTTTTTGAACTGCTTTAGGTAGTTTTTAAGTTAAAAGTTCTCCTCTGTCCTCCCAAAATAATCTAATTTACAATTTTGTGTCACTAACATAATTTAATAAATAAAATTAATAAACAAATACAATTAAATTGAAAATTCGATCGAGTAAAGCCTAATTAAATTGAAAATTGAAAAAGGACAGAGAGTTTTATGTCGCAAAGTTTAAGAACCGCCATTGTTTTTCCTTCGAACGCCATTGTTCTTCTTTAAATCCTCCATTGTTAAATCTCTCTCATTCTCATAGTGATTCACCATTTAGCCCTCCGATTCGGACTGGTTTGCATCATATTTCGCGATGAGTTCTCGAAGAAAACAGTCTTCACACCGTTTGAAAAAACCAGTTCTACTTCTTACTAAATTCGGCGGGCGTCTCGCACGACAACATCGCATGAGTTATCGGCTCAAGCAACATGCGAAAGTTAGAAGTTATATACCTTTTCAACTTTAGTTTATCCGATTTAGGGTTCTCGACAATGCTTTTCCAAATTTCAACAAGCGGAGTTTATGTTCTCATTTTTCCGATTTCGACTCTATTTTCACTGTTTCCAGATTTTTATTTTGCTTTTTTTCTTTTTACTATTTTGCTAATTTACTTTGAAGAATGGTTGCTTTAATTTCTCCAATTTTTGACTCTTTTACAGGGTTGAGTTCAACCAGCGCTGATTCCAGCGCATGAGGATCAGTAAACAAATTGCACTCCTGATTATTCGCAGCAGGATGTTATCCGATAGGTGCGAGATTAAATATATCGTCACCTCTCAGTTCGAGAGATTGTTTCATTTGCCGAAGGCTTCATAAAAGATTATGTTTACCGAGCTCCCATTATCGACTAGGATTCTTGGTATATCATAGTCTCTAATTTCCAAAGTTAACACAAAGGTGTTGTCGTGCGGTTTTGATATATCATGGTTTTTACCCGTTTTAGGCCATGATATAAGTCCTTTTTATAGAGTCTTTCTAGTATTTTGGAGTCTTTTAGATTCTTTTCAGGTTTTAGGTACGTTTGGAGCATTATTGGAGATATTGAAGCATTTTGGAGCTTTTTGGAGCCAAGCAGAGATCCTGTAGCTGAGACACCGATTTGATGCCTGAGTATCGATCGATACACTTATGGTATCGATCGATACCCGTCGAAGAAACAGAAGGATCGCGACTTTTCTGAAGATTTGAGAAACTGCAAATTGCCCTAGAAGACTTTATTATTTATAAGAAACCCTAAAACGTGTCTTAGGTTATTTATTAGGTTTTTCAGCCACTTTGGCTATTACGCTTCATACACGCTTTATTCTACTTTGGTTTTTGTGAGAGAGCTTTTGAGGGAGACAAGTCTGAAACTCTGTTCGTCCGAGAGAAGATTTCGAACCCTTGTTTTACTCTCTTCTTTATTATTTATTCAAGGATTTTATTCAGTCATGTTTATTGTTTCAATCTCCATGTCTGAGTAGATCTCTTGTTAGGTTTAGGGTTCTCATAAGAGATTTCTTTGAATGCTAGGTTGATTTGTTGTTTAGGGTCCATAATCTCAATTAGTTCTTCACCTTAGGTTGTTCTCAAAGCTAATTCTAGATTGATCACCTAGGACTTAGATCTTAGGTTAATCGATTAGGCACGACAGTGCAATTGAGGAATCTGATAGAATTTAGGGTGAGCAAAATAACTATTCGCAAAGAGATTTGGTTTAGTTATTTTGTGAACAAATCAAACTTGAACTAAAAGCTGGTTTAGACTTTATGATTCACAAAGAGATTTGGAATTCTAAGATTTAGACTTAGATGATTCTCGCAACGACAGTTGGTTAATTATACTTTAGTGATTTGAGTTCAAGATCCATGCGTAACGACAGTTAGTTTATCTGCATTCATTGATTTCCTGAGAAATACCCTCAACCTCTCTTCTTTCCAATCGACTTACAACATTTTAATTTACGTAGTGCTTTAAATTACATTGATCACTTAGCTTAATTCTCATCTATACAATCTATTGTGTGTTTTTTTGAGTCTCTGTGGATTCGATCCCTAAGTATTACAATCGACAAAGCTATAGTATTTTTAGGGTATTAATTTGAGCTTATCAAATTTGGCGCCGTTGCCAGGGATTCAATTCGCCATTAGATTTTAGTTTGAGAATTTCGACTAAGTTCGACCAGTATCGATTGACACCCTAGTGGTATCGGTCGATACATGTCGTGAATTTTTGTGTTCCTTACGTTCTTGACTTTTGTGTTTCAGGTGCATACTTATTCGTGAAACCAGGAGGAACAAGAACTCTCCACTAGTTAATATGTCAAACGAGCAGCTAGCACTTTTGGAACGCACAAACAGAAAAGCAAAGACGCCAGCAGAGATTAACAACAATCCAGTGGTTTTGGTTCAAGATGGAGCTGGTACTTACAGAGACCAAGAGGGTCAATTGTGCAATGAGAGAGGGCAACAATTGGATGGAGAGGGGAACATCATTCCACCTCATGCTGTTGCTGCGAATGCTGTGAATGTTGTGGCTGATCGTGGTAGAACAATTGGTGAGTACAACAGGCCTGACCAGTTTTATGCCAATCGATCAGCGATTCGCCCTCCACCATTTCAGAGGAATGACTTTGAGATGAAACCTGCATACTACACTTTTGTGGGTCAGCACCCTTTTCATGGTCTTTCCTATGAACACCCCATGAATCATATTGAGAGGTTCGAGGATTTGGTCACTAGCATCAAGAGCAATGGAGTGTCCTATGATTACCTCTTCCGCAAGCTCTTCCCATATTCTCTACGTGGAGACGCGAATTACTGGCTGAAGCAGTTGCCTCCTGGATCACTGACTACCTGGGAGGAGACTAAGATTGCTTTCCTGAATAATTTCTATGATGATGCACGATCCGAGGATCTTAGGAACAAGATCTCCCAGCTTTCTCAAGGCCCTACTGAGGCATTCAAGGCTGCTTGGACGAGATTTAGATCATATCAGAGAGATTATCCACATCATTGGTACACTAATGTTCAGCTGATGGGTTTCCTCTTCAGAGGGATTGATTGGAGGTATCAGATGGCTTTGGATGCTGCGAGTAATGGGAATTTCAATACCAGGTATCCCGATGATGATTATGTGCTTATTGAAAACTTGGCTTCTAGCAATAGCACCAAGAATGTAGACTTTGAGCGAAAGAAGCAGAGTGGAAACATGGATGGATCGTAAATTGCTGAGGTTCAAGCCAAGTTGGATTCAGTGCACAATCTCTTGATGGGAAAGATGATGAAGGCTATTCACTTTGCTGAAGATGTTGAGGTATTCAATGAGGATGAAATGGAAGATGTTAATTACATTGGTGGCTCTGGTTTTCAAGGTCAGAGAAATCAATACCATAATAACAACATAAACTTCAACAACAGCGCTCAACAAGGAGGGTCGAATCAGTTTGGCCAGAAACTTTTCCAGAACAGTGGTTATACCAGGAACTATGAGAATTCATCTTATCAGCATATACCTGCTAAAACCCTAGAGAGCAAGATTGAGTATATGCTTGAACAATGGTTATACCATGAACTATGAGAATTCATCTTATCAGAACAATGGTTATACCAGGAACTATGAGAATTCATCTTATCAGCCTATACCTGCTAAAACCCTAGAGAGAAAGATTGAGTCTATGCTTGAATAGCTGGTTCAAGGACAGCAGCAAATAACAATGGATTTCAATGGGAAGATGGATGCTATGTACAAATATTTGAGTGGAAAGATCGAAGCTCTTGGTATTCATCAGAAGAAGCTGGAAACTCAGGTAGCTCAGACTTCAGAAGCTGTGAAAAGGCAAGAAGGTTTTCTTCCAGGGAAAGGAGAAAACCCAATGGCACACATCAATGCAATTACCTTGAGGAATGGAAAAGAGGGATTACTTGAAGACGTCACAGCCACAAGGATCTCCCTGATACTTGCTGATCGCTCAGTTCGACTTCCAGAGGGATTACTTGAAGACGTCCCAATTAAGATTGGGAATTGTTTAATCCCGACTGATTTCATTATCCTGGAGTATAATGCAGAGCCCAGAGATCCTCTTATTTTGGGAAGGCCACTCCTAGCAACAGCTGGTGTTTTGATTGATTGCAGGAATGGGAAGATCGCTCTTAACATCGGTGATTTGGTCATGACTTTTAACATGGAGAAGATGATGAAGAGACCAACCATCGATGGACAGACTTTCTTTGTAGATACCTTTAGTGACATTGCTGAAGAGTACTTCCTGGAGATGCATCCTGAGGATCCATTGGAGAGATCATTGGTATGTTCAGCTGAGTCAGAGGTTTATTCGGGTGATGTTGCTGTTGGATACTCGAAGATGCTCGATACAACACAACCAGTATCGATCGATACTCCCCTAGTATCGATCGATACTCCCCTAGTATCGGTCGATACACTGCGACCAGAAAGGGAGTTGGCTGAAAGTTCTAAGCAAGCTGCTGGGCTTGGAAATTGGTGCAAGGAGAAAGCTCCTAAGGTGGAACTCAAGCCACTTCCAGCAAATATGAGGTATGGTTTTCTTGGTCCTAATTCCACATACCCAGTGATTATTAATGCTTCTTTGAACAACGCAGAGATTGCCTTACTGCTGAGCAAGCTGCGCAATTGTCGCAAAGCTCTTGGCTATTCTCTTGATGACATTTCAGGTATATCACCAGACCTGTGCATGCACATGATTCATCTTGAGGACGAGTCAAATGCTTCAATTGAGCATCAGATGAGGCTGAATCCAAACCTGAAAGAAGTGGTTAAGAAGGAGGTCATGAAACTCTTGGATGCATGGGTTATCTATGCCATCTCGGACAGTTCTTGGGTCAGTCCAGTTGATATATCATGGTTTTTACCCCGTTTAAACCATGATATAAGTCCGTTTTATAGAGTCTTTATACTATTTTGTAGTGTTTTAGAGTCTTTTACATGTTTTAGCACGTTTGGAGCATAATTGGAGATATTGGAGCTTTCTGGAGCATTTTGGAGCAAAGCAGAAGTTCGTGTAGCTGAGTACCCGATTTGAAGCCTCACTATCGATCGATACTGACTAGTATCGGTCGATACTCACTGAAGCAGACACGAGTCGCGACTTTAAATGAAGAGTTGAAGAATTGCAAAATTGCCCAAAAGACTTTAATAACTATTATTAGCCCTAATTCGTGTTTTAACCTATTTATTAGGTTTTTCAGCCACCTGTTTAGGTATGCTTTATTTTACTTTGGTTTGGAGAGAGAGCTCTGTGAGGGAGACAAGTCTGAAACTCTGTTCGTCCGAGAGAAGATTTTGAACTCCCTTGTTACTCTTTTCTTATTGTTTAATTTAATGATCTATTCAGTTATGTTGATTGTTTCATTCTCCATGTCTGAGTAGATTCATCTTAGGTTTAGGGTTTTCTCATAGGGTTTTCTCTGATTGCTGGTAATTGATTAGTTAGGATTCACCATCTGAATTAGTTCTTCACCATAGGTTGTTCTCAAAGCTAATTCTAGGTTGACGAATCTGGAACATAGATCTTAGGTTAATCGATTAGGCACGAGAGTGCAATTGAAAAACCTGATATAATTTAGGGTAAGCAAAATAACTATTCGGAAAGAGATTTGGTTTAGTTGTTTTGTGAACAAATCAAACTTGGACTAAAAGCTGGTTTAGACTTTAGGATTCGCAAAGAGATTTGGAATTCTAGGATTTAGACTTAGATAATTCTCGCAACGAGAGTTGGTTAATTATACCTTAGTGATTTGAGTTCAAGAACCGCGCTAAAACTGAATCCTGACTGATTGGTTACCTGCATTCATTGATCTCCTGAGAAATACCCTGGGCATATATTCTTCCATCGATTTTACAACTCCTTTACTGGTCATTGCTTTTTGTTTCAACTCGTTTGCTTAGCTTGATTCGATACTAAGTAGTTTATTGAGCGATTTTTTTGAGTCTTTGTGTTCGACCCCTACTTTACTACAACTACTGTTTTAATACTTATAGGGTATTAATTTGAGCATATCAAATTTGGTGCCGTTGCCGGGGACTCTAATTTTCGCCATTAGATTTTAGTGTCAAGTTTCGACTAAGTTCGTCGGTATCGATCGATACTACCCAGTATCGGTCGATACTCGTCGTGCTGTTTTTGAGTTTTGGTTACTTACGTGCCTTGTCTAGTGTGTTTCAGGTGTGTGCCCACTCGCGAAACCAGGAGGAACAAGAGCACTCAGCTAGTTGATCTTTCAAACAAAGAGCTAGCAAATTTGGAACGTGCAAACAAGAAAGCAAAGAAGCCAGCAGAGATGAACAATCCAGTGATATTGGTTCGTGATGATGCCGGAGCTTTGAGAGACCAAGAGGGTCAATTGTGCAATGAGAGAGGGCAACGACTTGATGGGGATGGAAACATCATTGTCCCTACAGCTGTTGTGAATGTTGGGAATGAAGTGGTTAATCGTGGAAGAGCGATTGGTGAGTACAACAAGCCTGATCAGTTCTATGCCAATCGTTCTGCGATTCGCCCTCCTGCTTTTCAGAGGAATGACTTTGAGCTGAAACCTGCATACTTCACTCTTGTGGGTCAGCACCTTTTTCATGGTCTTTCTCATGAACACCCTATGGATCACATTGAAAGGTTTGAGGACTTGGTTACTAGCATCAAGTGTAATGGAGTGTCCTATGATTACCTTTTCTGTAAGCTCTTCCCATACTCTCTTGGTGGGGATGCAGCTTATTGGCTTAAGTAGTTACCACATGGATCGCTGACTACCTGGGATGAGACTAAGAATGCGTTCTTGAACAATTTCTATGATGATGCGAGATCCGAGGAGCTTAAGAATAAGATCTCCATGTTTTCTTAGGGACCGACTGAGGCATTTAAGGCTGCTTGGCTGAGATTCAGATCATATCAGAGGGATTGTCCACATCATGGGCTCACTAGTGGAGAAGTACGGGCCAAGGTCACTCAGCTCGATGAGGGAGTTGTTGCGATGGATCAGGAGCTCGCAATCCTCCGTGCTGAAAATGAGAAGATGAAGGCTGAGGTACTTGATGCCAATAAGGCGCTTAGCCACATGGCCATTGAGAAACGGAAGGCTGCAGATTTGTCGAAGTCTGAGAAAAGAGACTCAAGGCTTCTCGATCCTTGTGGGTGACTAAGGAGAGGGACCTCCGAAGGGAGATGGCAGTCAAGATCACCGCTCGCTTTGAGAAGATAAAGGATTACATTGCCAGGCTTGATGCAGCAAATAGATGACAGCTCATCTTCAGTTAGGTCACTGGTACCTTGAAGTGCATGACTCGGCTCGTGGATGGAGGGACTCATATTCCCCCGTAGACGTTGGATCATTATGTGGCGGAAGAGAAGAAGATGATGGCCGAGATGCAAGCCTTGATCCTCGACGAGCTTGAAGATGGAGACTTCATGGTGTATCCGATCTCGGATACCGGCATCCCTCCAGATCCTCATCTCGGTGCTGAAGGAACCGAGGTCCCGTCAAAGATTAATGAATGGGGGTCGATGGACTCGAGTATGGGTCCAGGCATGTCCGCCGAGATCAGGAGTCGTGATTCTCCTTAAGATTCCCCTATTTTTTCTTTCTTATTCTTAACTTGCTGCCTGATGAGGATTTTGTTTGAACTGCCCGTAGCGGCTTTCTTTTTGTAATTCGATCCTTTTCCCTGAGGGAGCTTTTAAACCTTTACTTGAGGGGTACTCTTTAACTGTAGCTCGTAGGAGCCTTTTTACTTTGTCTATTCTAACTGTTATGCGAACTTAGTTCACGTTTCTGTTTTGTGGAAGCAAGATTGTTTGTTAATCCGCGTAAGGTCATAAAATGATACGTCCCTCTCGAATCCCCCACGTACCATATTGATGCCATAAATAATAGGATCTTAGTCGGAGTACATTAGATGAACTCGGTTTTCGATCAACTTGAGATCGGCGATCGTTGAGGATCGGTTTATCGATTTTCGATTGTTGAGAAATTGGCTTATGAAATTTGTGATTGTTGGGAAATCTGCTTAATTTTGCGAGAATGTGTCATTCGGCTTTACCCCGGGAGCTTAGCATGAGACTGAAGGTTTGCTCATCTCGAGACCATCCGGGTCCTCAGATCGAATACGAGTATGCGAGGTATTTCGGCTTATTTGGCTTTGATGGTCTGAGGACGAATTTTACTGTGGGGAAAAAAGGCCCGGCTTTGGCGAGACGGATCTCAGCTGTTTAATCGTTTGCATCCCTGGGGAGTGCTATCGATTGTCTGGCTATGACGTCAATGTGTGAAACTGTGATGGTTTTAAATGCGAGTTAAACTCACCTTAAACAGGATATGAACTGTTTGATTTCGGCGAACTGCGATAGTTCGGCTTTTGATTTTACTTAGTCATTTCAGACCATTATGCGAACTGAAGAGTTTAGCACTAAAGGATACATACTGTTTAAGCTCGGCGAACTGCGATAGCTCGGCTTTTAAAAGGTAAGGACTTAACCAAATAAATTTTATTAGAATCGTAGATGGACCCATGATGGGTTGCCTACGTACCCCCGGAGGGGATCAAGCCATCATAGTTCATATTACATCGGAGATAATAGTAGTAGCTCGGTGAACTTTTTTTTTTTTTAATCGGCGTCTAAGCCGGACTAGTAGTAGAACCTTTTGAGGTTCATTGAATTCCATGATCTTAGGATTAAAGTTTCATCCATCTTCATAAGTTTGTAAACGCTGGGTTTGACGATTCGCATTATTTGGTAAGGTGCTTCCCAGTTAGCACTGAGCTTGCCGGCGTTTTTCTCTTCTGTATTCTGCTAGACCTTGCGGAGGACGAGGTCATCGTCTTCAAAGTGTCGACCTCGGACCTTTTTGTTGTAGTAGCGTGCGGCTAAGTGCTGATTATTCTGGATTCGGAGCAGTGCTTGTCCACGCTGTTCTTCAAGCGTGTCCAGATTGTTGAGGAGCATTTCATTTTTGATATAAAGATTTCGAGTTAGCACTGTTTGGCGTATGCCTGGGATATCGAGCTCGGATGGGCACAAAGCTTCCATTTCGTATGCTAAGGAAAAAGGGGATTGCCTTGTAGATCGGCGAGGTGTAGTGTGGTGGGACCAGAGGACTCCGTCTAATTCGTCATCCCAAAATCCTTTCTTCATATTGAGTCATTTTTTGAGGCCGTCGATGATGGTCTTATTGGTTGCTTTAGGTTGGCCGTTTCCCGGTGGGTACCTTGGCGTGGAGAAACCCAGTCGAATTTTCCACTTAACACAAAAATCGCTGAACAATGCTGAAATGAATTGCGGTCCATTGTCCGCTACGATCTCGTATGGTACTCCATGTTGGCATATGATGTATTTCCAAACGAATTTCTGGACATCATGAGAATGTATCTCAGCATAAGATTCAGCCTCGACCCATTTGGTAAAGAAGTCAGTCATGACCAAGATGAACTCCTTTTGATTGGTAAAATGGTGGAGTGGACCGATGATATCCATTGTCCATCGCATGAAAGGGTAAGGGGCCGTCGAGGTGGTGAGCAGCTCGGTTGGGGGGTTTATCATTGGGTCGTGTCTTTGGCAGTTTTCGCACTTGGCGGTGAACTTCTCGTAGTCTGCTAACATTGTTGGCCAATAGTATGTTGCTTTCTTTATTTTGAAGGCCAAAGAGCGACCTCCAGAGTGATTTCCACCGTCTCTGTTTTATACCTTAATCATATGACTGTATGAATATCTTTACCGGCGACGCATTTCAAGAGGACGCCCAAAGCGCTCCATCGGAATAGCTCGTCATCAACTACGATGTAATGGGCAGACCGCATTTTAAGTCGCCGAGCTGCCCATTTGTCAGGTGGGACCGTTTCTTCGTAGACGTACATTTTGATCTCGATAGTCCAATCTTCTAGCTCTTTTTCTTTTTCGGCCTCGATGTCCATAGGGGCATGGAGTCCTTCAGCTACTTCATTGTTTTCATCCGACGGATCTTGTAGTTCTAGATTGTTTGGGATGTGTCCGGTTTCGGCGTTCACGTCGGACTCGGGATCCGGATTGTTCCTTGCTTTTAGTGGTTTGGGTTTGATAGCAGAATGCGTCTCGTAGTCATGCTTATGTGTGGTCACGTTGCAAGTCTCGGCTAGTTCGATGCTTGGTCTTGAAATGCTTTCGACCGGGATCATTCGTCGAAGATGAGGGTTCGAGCTTGAGGTGAGGGCGGCTAGGGTATCAACTGGGGTATTGTCTTCGCGAGGTATTTTGGTAAGGTCAAAAGACTTGAATTTGGTGGTGAGTTACTTTACCAACTTTGAATACGCGTCCATGCGGTCATTTTTTGTATTGTATTTGCCATTGTATTGGCTACCGACGAGCTGTGAGTCGCCAAATGCTTGTATGTGTGCAGTCCCGATTGCTTTGGCCAATCGTAGTCCGGCAAGGAGTGCCTTGTACTCGGCCTCGTTATTCGATGACTGGAATTCTAGCCGAAATGATTGCTCCAAGATTTCGCCTTTTGGTGATTGAAGGCGTATACCGAGTCCCAAACCGCGGTGAAAGGATGATTTATCGACATGAAGAAGCTATTTTTGTGCTTCTGGGAGCTCGGTGATAGTTAGCTCGAGAGGTAGCTCGACGAGGAAGTCAGCCAGGACTTGGGATTTGATGCTGGTTCTGCTCTTGTATTCTATATCGTATTCGCTTAGCTCGATTGTCCATTTGGCAAGTCTGCCGGACTGGGTTGGGCTATGCAGAATTGTTTGTAGAGGCTGATTAGTGAGTATTGCAATCGAATGAGACTCGTAGTTTCCGAGTTACGATGACGACATCCAGTGCGAGTTTCTCGAGTGTAGGATATCTTGTTTCAGCCCCGTCTAGAGATTTACTGATGTAGAAGATTGGTTTTTGTTCACCTCGGTCTTCCCGAACTAGGACTCCGCTTACGGCTGAGTCTGAGATGGCGATGTAGAGGTAGAGAGTCTCACCGTCTTTGGGTTTTGCCAACACAGGTGGGGTTGACAAGTATTTTTTAAGCTGTTGGAATGCTTTTTCGCACTTATCGTCCCATTCGAGGTGTTTATTGCCGCGGAGTAACTGGTAGAACGGTAAACATTTGTCCGTAGATCGGGAGATAAATCTGTTTTTTTGCGGCAATTCGACCGGTTAATCGCTGAACTTCGCATTTCGTCGTTGGTGACGGGAGGTCGAGAATCGCCGAGATCTGTTTTCGATTAGCTTTGATTTCCCTTTGGGTGAAAATGTAGACGAGGAACTCGCCGGATGTAACTCTGAATGTGCGCTTGGTAGGGTTGAGTTTCATGTTGTATTGTTTGAGTATATCGAAGCAGGTGTGAAGATGCCCGACGTGATCTTTGGCGATGAGAGATTTTACCAGCATATCGTCGATATAGACTTCCATTGTCCGGCCGAGTTTACTTGCAAACATGCGATTGACGAGCCTTTGATAGGTTGCTCCGACATTTTTCAAGCTGAATGGCATGACTTTGTAATAGTAGATGTCGCGATCCGTGATGAATGACGTTTTTCGCGATCGTCAGGATGCATGAGTATTTGGTTGTAGCCGGAAAAAGCGTCCATGAAGGATAGGAGCTCGTTGCCCGCAGTTGCCTCGATCAGTCTATCAATGTATGGGAGTGGAAAACTATCCTTTGGGCACGCCTTATTGAGGTCGGTGAAGTCGACGACACACACTCTCCACTTGCCATTCTTCTTTTTGACGATGACGGGGTTTGGCAGCCAATCTGGGTATTTGACCTCGGTGATCGATCCTGCTCCGAGTAATCGTTCGACCTCGTTGTTTACTGCTTGAGCTTTCTCTGGGCCGAGCTTCCGTTTTTTCTGTTTAAATGTTTTGAAGGTCGGATCGATAGTGAGTTCATGACAGGTGATTTTTGGGTCGATTCCTGGCATATCTCCGGTGGACCAAGCAAAGGTTGACATGTTTTTTTTTTGAGAAAACGAATGAGGTCGCTTTTGATCTTATCGTCTGGTTCGGCTCTGATACGGACGCATCTCTCAGGCTTGAGGTCTTTAATGCTAACTTGTATGATCGACTCTCGTTTTGGTAGGTCGGAATCATCCTTTTTTTTAGCAGATCGGTTGAAGTTGGGTTCGAGTTGATTACGCACGTTCGAGATGCAGTTCACAGTTTGCACTCGTTGATGTAGAATAGACATTGATTGGTTTCCTCTAAGAGTGAAGACTCTGTATGATGTCGGGAACTTGACGCATTAGTGGTAAGTTGAGATGACGACCTTCATTGTATACAACCACGGCGTCTCGAGTATGACATTGTAAATCATGGGTTTGTCCAAAACAAAAAAATTTCATCATTTTCATCATTCCGCCGACGTAGATCAGTATTTTGATTGTTCCCGTGGTCATGGTCTGTTCTCCAGCGAATCCGGTCAGTGGTTCGATATATGGCTTGATTTCGGAATTCGTGATATCCATGTCTTTTAACGTCTGCTTGAAAACGATTTCGACCGAGCTTCCGGTATCAAACAAAATCCTTTCGACATTAACGTCACTGATTAGTAGCTCGACGACCAGTGGATCGTTATGGGGCATGTGAAGTACAACCGTGTCGACTTCTATGAAGATTATAAGTACGCCACTTGTCGGAACTTGGGTATTTTGGTGTGCCGCAATCGTTTCTCGGCTGTGTTCCTTGATTACTTGAACTGAGTAGTTACAAGACTCGAGTGCTCCCATAATCTTATGTACTCGTTTTTGGGGTTTTGGGATTGTGTGATCCTCGGGCTGCTCGTCGCTTTGGTGGTTCGACGTCTGTGTTATCTTTGGCTTGTGCAGGACTATATGTGGTTTGTCTATCGGTGTTAACACATCAACGACCTCCACCTCGGTGAGACCTGCTGTTAGGTCGAAGAGCGCCCTGAGTTGAGATCTCACCCATTCTAAAACTCTGCAGTAGCAGGTTCTGAAGGTGTCGGCACTCCTCGGTGCTATGGCATTTTCTTTTATGAAATTCACAGTAGGGCTCAGAGTCGCTTGCAAGTTCCTCTGGCTCATCGTTTGGTTCTTCTGGCCTGATCCATGTATTACAGGGTTGCTGCGGAGGAATAGCGCTAACTTAGTGTGTCGGAGCTCGTTGTTCGAAGTAGGAACGTAGCTCGCGAGTTTTGTATATGAGTTTCTCTTCAGATATGGGCTGTCTTGATAGGACGTATTGCTTATCTTTAGCGGCCTCTTCCCCTTCCTCGATAATGTAGGTATGTGACTTATGCAGGGCGTCTTCTAGGGTCTGAGGTCGGTTGCGATGGATTACTTTTTGAAAAGCCGATTGATACCATGTTTCTTTGTAGAGGACTTCGATCGCAGCGTCTTCATCGATGGTACAGTGGGTGACCACCGATTTAAAACGGTCCATGAAGTCTCTTAGTGGTTCGCTTGGTTTTTGTTCGAGGGCCCATAGTTCGGCGTTCTTTGTCTTCTTTTTGATGAACATGATGAAACGTTTGAGGAACTTGGTTGTGAGCTCGTTATAGCTGTCGATCGAGTTTACTTCTAGTTGTGAGAACCAATCGAGCGCAGTCCCGCTAAGATTTTCTATTAAAAGTTGACATTTTGCAGCATCTTGTTCCTCCTCGGTTTGGAATTTGAAACGATTCATCATGATGCCGAAGGAGGTCATAAAGAGCCGAGGGTCTGAATTGCCTTCATACTGTGTGATTTTATACCTCTCTAAACGATTGACTGGGACGTTGAGAACTCGCTGTGTGAGCAGGGTTTTCTGAGTTTCCTGGATCACGCGGTCGATCTCGGGTGCCGAGCTGGTAGTTTGATGAAATTTGGATCTCATAACTTGGAGTTGGGTTTTGAAGCTGTCGAGCTCCTGATCTAAAGACGCCTGATCGGTGATGAGTGTCTCGTGATTACTAGTAGATCCAAAAGTGGGAGGCTGAATTGTTGCGCTTTGATTTTGGTTTAGTCCGGCGAAAAGATTGCGGTAAAGAGGGGGTGTCGCGTCCTCATATTGGGGAGACCTTGGATTTTTTCTGAGTTATCCGAGCTGGTCACGGAGTTCCGTCTGAGTTGTAAACAAAGAGTCGAACCTCTCGTCGTTCTTTTTAGCGAGTTCGGCGAGCTGTGCCGCCATAGCTTGCATGAGGGTGAATTGATCGAATTGATCAGTTGTAATTGCTTCGGTGTTTTCCGAAGCTGGTGGTGGTATGTCGTCGTTGATACCATCGTTCTGTTCGAGGTTACCATTAAGCGATTGATCGTCTGTTAGCCCTGCCATTGCCGAGCTAATCTCCGAGATCCAAAAGTTTTTTTTTTGTTATTTTCTGTCTTCACAGACGGCGCCAATTGTTGATTCTGAAAATCACATCAGGGAATTTAAACAACAACTTTGATCGGAATCTCGTTTTATTGGATTAAACTCGGCGGAGCTACAAGATCGCTTGATCGTAAAAAGAAAGACTTAAGAACTAAGGAGATACAAGCTAAGGTGTCAGCTCTCGATCTCTTAGGTCTCGTAGATGATTGTGAATGCTGAATGAGGCGATGGCCTCCTTATTTATAAGTTTTCCGAGTCAGTCTAAACGGGATGCTTTCCTTTTCTTAACTATATCAGGAAATATTTCCTTTTCCCTTTCCAAAAGCGGGAAAGATTATGCAAATCTCGGAGGTCGGCGTGTTTCGTAGCGAGTTGGGCTTAGACCGAGCTCGGCCCGTTGAGTATGATTATGGGTCTTTTTTGCTCAACTCGAACCATCTTAAACCGAGTTCAATTGGGCCGGTCTCGGTTCAAACCGGGCTAAACCGTGAAGTGCTAAACTCACCTCCAACAATGATCATATTTTCTACCATGGAGACCAAGGAGAAAACCTGAGATGGACACATATTTTCTTTTTGTCATTGTTGTAGCTAAAAATACAACAGTCAAAATTTGTAAATAATAAAAATAGGAAGGATTCAGAGGTGTTTTGGACAAGGTTTTTGGGAAGTAAACTGGATTAGTATTTCGATTCTCAGGAGAGATTTACAAGAACAAGATCAAAGAAAAGACAAGTATTTGAGTTTAGAGCTAAATTATAGTTGAGAGTGGTGTAAAGAGTTGGTCCAATCACTATTAGGCCTAAGCATATAATCTAATTATTATTATTTAAAAATAATTGTTTTTACAATTAGTGATAAGAATATAAAAATTATTTATTTTGCATTAAAGATGTTATCTACTATATATTTTTAAATAATAATCAATCCATATATATTCAAAGAAAAAAATATATTCGAAATCTTGATATATTTTTCAATATATTTTATTTGATTTTATATCAAAATAAAAGTTGAAAAATATTTTACTAATTTTATAAAAAGTTATACACAAGAAAATTGATGTTTTAAGAGTTCGTAAACTAACCACAAAACTAGAGTAATTAAAATGTGCATAATAGAGTTATGTTTTCAAGATTATAGGCTTTACGGGTTAGCCCGAATAATGTTTTAATCCACTACAAAATGGGTTAAATAGACAAATTGTTTTGTTTGACAAATCTATATCATGAGTTGGACAAATTATAAAATTCAAATAAAAGCAATTTTTGAAAATATTGTTGAAGAAAACATTTTTGAAAATGAACTTTTTTTGAAAGTTATTACATGAAATGACATTACAAATAACAAATAATAATTGAAATAGAAAATGATATAATTATCTTTTACAATTAGTGATAAGAATATGGAAATTATTTATTTTGCAATAAAGATGTTACCTACTATATATTTTTAAATAATAATCAATTTATATATATTCAAAAAAATCTATTCGAAATATTGATATATTTTTATTATAGTTTATTATATTTTATTTGAATTTATATCAAATAAAAGTTGAAAAATATTTTACGAATTTTATAAAAAGTTAGACACAAGAAAATTGATTTTTTTAAGAGTTCGTAAATTAACCACAAAACTAGAGTTATTAAATGGATATAGTTATGTTTTCAAGATTAGGTTTTACGGGTTAACCCGAATAATATTTTAGTCCACTACAAAACCTGTTAAATAGACAAATTATTCTGTTTGACAACTCTATCTATAAACATGAGTTTGACATATTGTAAAATTCAAATAAAATTAATTTTTTTAAAATTTCAAAATAATTATAAAAAAACTACCCCGCACTAATTATAGCGCGGATTAATTCATAATCTCTATAATATTATTTAAGAAGATATTTTTAAAAATGAACTTTGTTTTGTAAGTTATTACATGAAATGCCATTACAAATAACAAAAAATAATTGAAATAGGAAAGGATATAATAGTCTTTTAAAATTATTGATTAAAATATGGAAAGTATATATTTTCATTAAAGAAGTTATTTNGTTATTTATTATTTAATTTCTTATTTATTTTTAATACTATATATTTTAAAATAATAATCAATTCATATATATTCAAAGAAAAAATCTATTCAAAATCTTGCTTTATTTTTCACTATAATTTATTATATTTTATTTGAATATATATCAAACCAAAAGTTGAAAAATATTTTACTAATTTTATAAAAAGTTAGACATAAGAAAAGTATTTCTTAAGAGTTTGTAAACTAACCACAAAAACTAGAGTCATTTAACGGTGCATATTAGAGTTATGTTTTCAAGATTATAAGATTTTTCGGGTAGCCTGATATATCATGGTTTTTACCCGTTTTTGTCCATGATATAAGTCCGTTTTATCGAGTCTTTATTCTATTATAGAGTCTTTTAGAGTATTTTACAGGTTTTAGCACATTTGGAGCATTATTGGAAATATTGGAGTTTTATGAGCATTCTGGAGCGAAACTGAAGGCTGGTGACTAAGTACCCAATCGAAGCATCGATCGATACCCCCTGGTATCGATCGATACCCATCG